>JADRCC010160247.1:0-16594 GCA_019843855.1 Hylomyscus alleni | reverse complement strand
TGTGTGTGTGTGTGTGTGTGTGTGTGTGTGTGTGTGTGTGTGTGTGTCCCATTCCTAACAAGTAGAAGAGGCTTTTGTTTTTGTTCACTGCCCAGTGGCAGGAGGCAGGAGACAGTTGGTAACTGAATCACTGATGAGGAGGAAATGCCATATGACCTAACAGGAAGTCCCTGGCTATTAGCGCCTGTAAAGATTATAATAGACTATTTAATACCATTCACTATAACATTTCTGTTACCACTATATTTAGTCCTCCTCCTATATAGTAATAGATATTACTAAGTATATTACTATATAATATTATTATATAGTAATATTATAATATAGTAATAGATATTATAATATAGTAATAGATATTACTAAGGCAATGGTAGTATGCATGTTTATTAACTTGTTGGGTTTTGACTTTTGGATCAAAATCTAGAAGTTTTAAGTCTCTGGCCATTACATATCCTCATCCATGGTAATAATCTCTCCAGATTGATAAAGCTTATTTCCATTTTTGCAGTAACCCTTACAAAGAAAATTTTTCCTTTGGACAACATTGGAACATTTAAAGCTGATCAAGTCAGGGCTTGGCCATTTCCCATAGTTAATTCTGTGGCAAACAGTGCTCCCTAATTTAATAAAAAACAAGATTCCAAATTAGTCTTTATGCACTTATGAATCTACACTCAAAATTAGAGTCACCAAAGGACACCACATCTGTCCCTGACAAAAGGGAGATTCTGCCTAACATGGAGTACGGGATTTGATACCCTGAGATGCCTGTTAGTACAAACTTCTACCCATCCAGGGTTTCCACCTCTAAGTTTACCAGTACTGCACAGGGCATTGTTGAACTAAATCAGCAGTATGAGCTATCGGCATCACAGCTGCCCTCGACAGTGAAAAGCCCAGGGTCGCAGCTAACTAGCCAAATGACTTTTGCCTCCACAGTTCTAGAGCACTGGAGAAAATAAAATGTGCAGGATTTAAGCAAATATGCAGGGTACAAGACTGTAAAGACTTAAAATAAGCAAAAACAAAGCAAAACAGACATTATAAAAGAAACAACCTGTAATGTTAACCATTCAGAATGGAAGCACTGGCAAGGGATAACATTGGTGTTCACATGAAAGCATGAAGCAGTTGAATCTCATTGTCCAGCACAGAGGATGTCAAAGATCACGAGTGGCAAATCAAATATAAATCTCGAATGCTTGCTTCCGTCTTTGAGTTCCCGTCACAGCGTTCTGATGCATCCTACCCTGGCTGTGGCCCAGCCCGCCCGGTGGCCGGCATCCTCCAGCCTCCCTAACTTTCTTCTTTTCTCTGGTTTGGGCCCCTTTGTTCCAAAGGGCCTTTGTCTAGAAGACTTAAGTTCTCCAGCCCCATACTAAGACATTTTCCAATAAAACTGTGGAAAGATAGCTCCTCCCTGACTTCCTTCTGGGCACCCTTGCCATTGAGTCTCTGTGGATTCACCCCTGACATCTTGGGACCAAGAGCTCCCAGAGAACAGAAGTGCTCACACTTGCCCTTGTCTGTGCAGTTCAGAGAAGTGACTATGTCAGAAAGCCCACGCAGGAGCCAACCTTACACCCCTCGCTCCTCCCAGACCTGTGGTTATGGTGTCTTTCATCACTCCAATATTAGATACAGGGTCAGGCCTTCAAATCGGCTAGACTAATGCTGTACTGCCAGTCTACCTTCAGCCCTCAGAGGCCTCTGCCCTGCCTTAGACCGATCCCTACTCTGAGACATCAGATTAGCTCAGTGAGAACTAGAAATCAGAAGGCAGTGAGCACCTTTATCTCTTGGGTTTTTGCCTTGACACAGGTGAAGTCTGTCATTTAATCCCAGTAACAGATTGCAGCTCTCCACTATATAAATACAATAATTAAAAAAGTAGCCAGATCAAGTGAGCCAAGGAGCTAATACCAGGAAACACCAAGTCTGGAGCAACTGGAAAATTGTGACATCGTCATCTTGAGTATGGTAGCATACTTTAGTCCCAGCACTTGGTATGCTCCAGGGAGACATCTCTTTTTTTTTTTTTAAAGATTTATTTTTACTTATATAAATACACCATAGATATCTTCAGACACACACCAGAAGAGTGCATCAGACCCCATTACAGATGGTTGTGAGCCACCACGTGGTTGCTGGGAATTGAACTCAGGACTCTCCAACCGGAGACAGATCTCTTAAACCTAGAAATTTTCAGGCCAGCCTGGACAATAGGGATAGCCTATCTTAATAAAATAAAGTAAAAATTTTAAATCCCTAAACAAAAAAGGTTTTCTCTAGGTTTTACTAAGAGGTGCCAGCAGGCTGGTAGTTATACCACCCATGGGCTTCTACAGTTAGTTCTTCAAGAAAGACTAGTAGCCAGTTGAGGAGTTGACTCCATAAGTAAAGCACTTGCTGTACAATATGAGGACCAGAGTTCAAATCCCCAGAACCCACCCAAATGGCAGTTCATGCCTGTAATCCGAAGGGGTCCCTGGCCAGCCAGTGTAGCTGCAACAGCAAAAAGTAAGAGGCATTATCTTTAGCTGTAAGCAGTCCAGGAAGAAAACCAGCCCTGACCCCTGGCAGGAGAGCACACTTCACACACATGTGTGTACTCCATACTCACACAAATAAGAGAATAAGAAGAAGGCCTGTTTCATTTGTTACACATCCATGAAAGTCACAGACTTAAACTTAGCCCTTGATTGTTACAAACATGAGAAGTGGGGCTAGTAAAAACAAGCAGCAGGACATAGCAGCAGCTTTGGCTCTTCCAGAAGCCTCAGTGCTTTTCCAGGCAAAAGGCACATTTAGGGTCCTGGTTACCAAGGTCATAAATAATCATTACCAAGAAGTGTCTGAGCTTGGCTTCCTTAAACAAGCGTGTGTTAAGCACTCAAGTGCATCTGCACCATTTCTGCTAAGCCTGGTGGGCTGCTTCTCCATATTTAAACATCGTCACCATTTGATAATCTCTTGGTCAGCTGTACTGCTTTGTGCGAAAACTTAAAGTTTTAAATATGCTGTCACTTAGTTATTCCTTTACAAGAGTAACTTGTCCTTGTTTTGTTGTGAAGATTTTTATGGCTCTTGGTTACATATGTGCATGTCTGTCTGAGTATGGCTCTGGGCATGTGCACGCAGTGCTTGCTGAGGCCAGAGAAAATACTGGCTCCCTGGGAGTTACCGGCAGGCTGCCTGACGTGGGTGATACAAACTGAAGTCTCACCCCTGTGAGAGCAGCACATGCTCTCCAGTCCGTATGTAGTTCTCACTGAAATTTTCTCTACATTTATTCCTGCTTAACTTCACTGGCTTCACAGGTTTCAAGGTATTATCTTTAGTCTCTACGGCTGCTTTCTGCCGAGCAGCACTGTCCCAAGATGTCAGTTTTTCTTATGCCCATTCTCCACTAACAAAATGTGTTCAGTGAAGGTCAGATAAACTCGGGATGAGGCGGCCGCAGATCCCTGAGCTTCTTGGTTCCCTAATGGCCCTAGCAGAAGTGGGCTTTGAGGCTTTCCTCTTCCTTCTTCTAACAAATAAATTCATGATGTCATTTTCAGTGGAGCTGGCTCAAAGATCAAGCAAAGTTGAATATACATTTTTGTACACAGCCATTGTAATTTAGACATTTGCAATTTAGAAGTTGTTCCCACTTAGCTTTAAAATCAGCAGTGTATACTTATAGTATAAGCTCATGAAAAGTTGAATCTTTTCAACCTCATACTGCACATTCCCATATTCTTGCCATATAAAATTTTGCAGCCTCAGGAGTTTTGCCCTTGTGTTTTGAGGATATTAATGAATATGTCTCCGTTTGCACCTTTGTGTCAATAATGGTGCCACTAGCAATTTGCTTTTCAGCCTTTGATCCAAAGAATGTTTTCATCAACTGAGTGGAGTGCTAGACTTCAACACAAGGAATGTTAATGTGTGCCCTCAGTGGCCAGCCCAGGGGCAGCAGCCTCAAAGGGCTAGCACAGGCAGAAGTGTGCTTTGCAATGGGATTTTAAGTACTGACCTCTATGCATGGGTAATGACTCTGACCACAGGTTTGCAAGCCTGTGGCATGTTTGCCCTCAGAAACATTTAGTGAGCTTTATAAAGTACTGGCACCATGTTCTTTCTAAATCAGGCCATTAGACTGCCGGCACCAGAATTCTCACACAAACAGCCACTGCTTTTAAGTTTCTTTGTAGAATAGGAAACCATAATGGCCTTTAAGATGTATACTTACTGCAGTGTTGATAGCAATTACTTACAAACAACAGAGTAAGGGGGGCCTTCTGGTTTGTTGCCTAAAGCTAACAGATCTGCAGTTCTAGTCCACTGTGTTCATATAGGTGGTTTTCACACTTTAAATAGAACCATTATTCACAGGCTTTACAAAAATGTTTCCCTGGTTGCTGTTGTTTGGCTTTCAACCTAGGACTTCCTAACCAGGAGGAAAACAAAGCCAGACAGGCTGTAACAAGAGTTGGGGAGGGGACCGTGTCTTCTGAGCTGCCGCTGTCTCCGCAGCTCCAGCTCAGCCAGCAGGTGTCACTGTCTGGCAGCAGTGGGGGCAGATCCTGGCTCATCCAAGCAGCCTTGGGAAGAAGGTCATTTCCCAAATAAACTTTCAGGGAAGTCTTTGTTAGAAGCTTTTGTGAGCATTCACTTTGGAGGGGGAAAAAAACCAACAACATTGCTACATTAAAATATTCCCTTTTCCCTCTTGGGTTAAATTGTACATGCAAAAAAGGAATAGTTTTTGTAATCTAAAAATTGTGTCGTGTGTTAGAAACATTTATAGTGAGTGGGGATTGTGTTTGGAGGGACACATTGCATGGAGTGTTGTGTGTTAGAAACATTTATAGTGAGTGGGAATTGTGTCTGAAAGAGCAAATTGCATGGAGCTTTTAAGAGCCATTTATTTACAAATTTGTTAAGCAAATGTGGATGTCTGTGTCTTCTCTCCAGCCTCGAAATGGCTACCTTGGAGAAGCCATAGCATTTATCTTCCTGGGGTATTAGCCTGTGTTGTACACACCAAAAATGCTAATAGCTGCAATATGATAATAAGAAGGCAGTGTATCATATGGGAGTGGTGAGGGGAGTCTAGGGGTCACATGCTGGCTTGGAAGCTTTCTAGCCATCTAAGCCCTTAACTTCCTTTGTAAGTGTGTTATCTATTAGCTGTCATATCATGGGAATTTTGTTTTAATTTGGTAATATAATACAAACAGCCTGATGCCAGCAGTGTTTTTCTGAAAGTACTGGGTAGTAAGTATTTCAGGCATGCTCGGCTGTGTGTTCTCTGTTATTCGTCACTGTTAGCAAACTCCAGTTGTACTGCAGCATACAAACAAGCCTGGGTGTATCCCCACAAAAGTTTCTTTACAAGAATAGGCAGTGAGCCAAATGTGGTAGTGACTAGCTGCCAGGCCAGGTAACTAAGCTACTGCGGGTGCCGTCATAGTTACTAGGTTAAATAGCACAGCAATTTCATAAATTCATACTTGGTGAGGTTTTGGAGAAATGGTCAAGTCTGTGTCATCCTCTTTGGCATACTGATAAAAGCCACAGATATGACTAGAAAGATGGCTCAGCGATTAAGAACACTTCCTGCTCCTGCAGAGGACTCACGGTTGATGCGGGGGCTTACAACCCTTTGTAAATCCAGTTTCAGGGAAATACTGAAGCCTCTTCTAGCCTCCATTAGCACCTGTGTACACATACTGTACGTACACAACATTCATGCACATAAAGATAAATCTTTAAAAACATTTTTAGTTTAAATAAAAACAAAACAAAACAAAAAAATAACAAAAAAAAAAGAAAACAAGGAAACAAAAACAGCCAGCTACTTCTTCGGGGACAACTCCTGATTCAATGCCAGCAGGCTTCTCTGGAAGCTGGCCTCTTAATTAGCATAAATCCCAGGAAAGCGGAGCTTACCAGGCTGTTTAGAGTCCTGTTGTGAAAATAACTGTTTTCAGGGTGTGACCTGGAAATTGTGTGAGACAAGGTCAGGCCCACTGTTTAGGTTCAGATGCCATTTATACAAGGCCCTTCCCCCAACAGGGATGTCTGAGAGACTAACAGTTGCTGGAGTTGAGGTGATTCTTCTTAATGTTGTAGCCGCCCATCTCCATAACTCCAGTTCTAGCCAAGCTGGACTTAGGTGGAACGATTGCTGTGCTCTGGCTATTAAGCTTCTTAGAGCTTATTCCTGTGTCTCCAGGAAACGTATCTTCTACTCATGGATATTACCCACCTGATCATTTTCTTTCCTTCCAAAATATTGGACTGGTTTGACAAATAGATAGTAATCCACTATTCATTTGTAGATTTCCAGAACTTTTGACAGTGGACTTTCTCTTTGGGAAATTGCAGATACCAATTCAGAGAAAGAAAGAGCCTTCTCTCCAGACCCTAGGAAGGGAGCTGAAAGAAAACGATGGCAACCTCTCTCTCCTTGGGTCCCCTCAGCATCCAGGCTGATAGCTCTGTCAAGGAAGAAAGTTCAGAGCTGTGTGACAACTAACCCTGACAACTCACTCTTAAACTGTTGGAAATTAAGTTCAATTATTAGTTTATACTCTCCTTGGAGGCTATGTTTTGTATAGTCCACTATTCATAATCAAATAATTATATGATGCTTTTAATGTCTCTGCCTTTAAACAAGGAACTCATGTGTATCTTTAATAAGCTAGCTTAATGACTATAATCTATTGTTGACCTTTCAGAGCATCCTATAGTCAGTTTTAAATATGGCTGAATGAAAGTGTTTAGCACAGACAGTTTGCATTGAATCTCGACTCCGTACAACACTAAAACTCATTAACTGCATTTTTCACTTGCTGTAACCCTTATTTTGTGCTTGTTTTAATTATGACCAGGTGGTATTGGCTTATATATACTGCTAAGCTAGATTCTTTACCAGTCTAGATGGCTGGAGCGAGAGTAGAGCTGTTTTACATTCATATGTACAACTGGGTAAGAAAGGCAAGAAGTAGGAACACCTTTGGAGAGTAAAAAAACAAATGCAAAGCATGTACCTAGGTTAAGGTGCATCCCCTAGTTTCCGGTGCCTTTAGATTCCAGTGCTTGTAGAAGAGTTAGAATTCCTTTCAAGAGTTGCTTCCTGGTAACAATGGGAGATGCTTACCAGAGAAGTCTTGATGTGATGTGAGTTTATAGAGGAGTGCATTGTCAGGTTTATGAGACACACAATCAAGACTGAGAGCACTGGCAGGTTTTTTTAAAAAAAAAAATGTAATTTCTATCATATGGAAACAATTGTAGCATGGAGAGCTCCTGAATACTCTTTGCCCAGCTTCCCTTGTCACATGTCCATAGACCACACATGGACACTAGAGTTTACCTTAACTCATTATTATTAACTGGAATAAAGCCCTCATTCTTGTTACACATCCCTTATCTGTCCCAGGATCCCGAATCATGTCATGCTATCACTTTTCTGGGTCTATAATATGTCTATTGTAGTTTCCTTTTGAACCTTGATATTGAATATTATTTACCTTGAAGAATAGTTTTCAATTTGGCTCTTAGGATGTATTTTCAAATTAGATTAAGGTTGTACATTATTTGGGAGGAGGTAAGGGTGATGTTTGCAATCAAGGGACACATGATGTCATACTGGCCTTTATTCCCGGGCTGAGGTTGTACCTATAGGACTCTGTACTGTAAGTTTAACTGTTTTCCCTCCATAAATATTAAATACTTTGAAACTATGCATACCCTATTTATTTAATGCAGGCCTTATCAGTGGTATCAATATGGTGTGTTATTAACTGAACTTTTCTATGGAGTTACTTTATTTTCCCACTTGTATCTGTGGACTCTGAATGCACTTATTCTGAAAGGCATCCCCAGGTCCTGCGATTAATCTGTGTCTCACTCAGGTTTCAGCATTGGCTAGAGACAATAAGAGCCCTTCAGGTCTGATCCAATCCAATCATCTTTCCTAAACAGTTCCTTTCTTTGGGATCTACCCCCGAGAAGCTCTAGCCCCAGAGTTATGCATTTCTCTAAAAGCTCCTGGTCCTTTCTGCTGGAGAATATGGCTGCTGGCTGGTGTGCTCATTGCTGTTGATTGCCACTTCTTTGTGCATCAATCATTAGGTTGAACTAGGCATGCTGGCACCACATACCTACAAACAACACATATGTATGATAAATAAATATTCCACCCTTTTCCATCCCCTAGAAACCACCCTCCAATATTTTGGTGCATAGTTCCTATAAGACTTTTTTCTGTAAGAATTTATTTTTGTCAGAGTATATTTTTGCCATTTAGAAAGAATAATATTGAAATAAATGAATGCTTGGGCAGTAGATACAAATATCTATTCCATATTTGTTTCTATTTTCTTCTGTTTTTCAAAAAATAGAGTGGGCTCCTTGTCCATGGCTAATACCTCCCAAGAATCCAGTGAATACCTGCAACTTTAGCTAGTATGGCATGCTGCCTTTTATTGGACTTAGTAAAGAGTTAGCAACAATAATGCATAGACTAGAAGAGATACAGAAATATACTGTAATAATAAAAATAATATGGCATATGTCTCAGGTATTTTCTGCACTGTGGCACAGCGATGCCTGCAAAGCCCCAGGGCTGAGATAAAGTGAAGATGAACCATGTGGACCATACTTCCATAGCCTTAGACATTACAATGACACAGCAGCCAACAGTACTTGATGCTCTGAATATCCTGTTACCCAGACAAGCTGCTGAGTGATTAGCAGGAAGGTCTTTGTTCTTTAGTGGATAAAGGGCCAATCATGTTCCTGGCAAGACAGAGACAGAGCAATCGCCTCCCACTACTCAGAGCTGTGCATAGGATATAACTTACTACTTTTCGCATCCTCTGTTTAATTTTTTTTTTTGGACCAAAATCCACTGAAATCAATATCATCATTTAATAAGAATTTGGAATGTATCACATACAACTAAGCCATATATGGTCTGATAGCCAAGTGGGTTGTTGACAAAGAAATACTCTAAAGAATTAGCTATCTGCTTTGTATGATTTTAAATAGTAACTTTTTAAAATCCCACATGAATACATGAGAATGTTGACACTGTCACTTGAATCATCTTGAAAAGTGATGTATTAATGACTTTTAGATAATTCTTTTTTTTTTTTTTCGTAAGCAATGGGTCAAGTAGTATAGACACAAGAAGAAACATCAGTGATTTTTTAAAAAGAGGACACCATGTTGGTGGCCCAGTGTATAAAGTGTTTGCTGCCTAAGCATGGAAAATTGAATTAGAGTCCCAGAGCCCATGTGAAAGCTGAACAGAGTAGCATATGCCTCTGGCCACAGCACTGTGAAGTAGACATAGGCATTTCCAGAGTTTCCTAGTAAAGCTAATCTAGATTAAACAAGTCTCAAGTTCAGTAAGAAACTGTCTCAAAAACAACATGGAGAAATGATTGAGGACGACACTTTATGTCAGCCTTTGGCTTCCATGTGTATCTACATGGACAATACATACAACTGGGGGATGGGGATAAGGTCTTAAATATCAATTGTGAGCATTGTTACTGTTACATATCAATTAAAATGTTTCTAGTACACTTCAAATTATTTTACTAACAAATCAAATACCACAAAGTGTGGGTCTATTAATTTCATAATAAAAGGAAGATACAGGTGTGTAAACTAACAATATGACCATTCCATGGCCATAAATGAATTATTTTTATTGTAGATATGAAAGAACAGCCAGAGGCACCTGGAAGAATCCAGAACAGAGAAAGTGGTAGACTGAATATGGCAGCAGATTGGACCTGCTCAGAGAGAAGCAGGAGCAAAGTGTGAGACATAGAGTGAGAGCAAGATGGAGGGAGAGGCCCAGAGGGAGGCCTGGAGGAAGAGCGTGATGAGCTCGTTGGAAGTAGCAGTATTGTAAATGAGTGGATCATTGGGGGTGGAAGCCTGAGTTTAAGAAGGCTGCGTTTAGAGTGTGGAGGAGGTAAGGAGAGCTAGGCTGCCTTTGAAATGTACAACAGGCAGTGTGATACACCTAGAGGCCAGCATTGCTATGGCATGCTAATAGTCGCCACAGGTAGCCATTTGTCCTTCAGACATTTTGGAATTTGGGGAGATGGAGTTTCCTTTGGACCGGACAATGGGAAAATAGAAAGCTTAGGAACTGTTGTTTTTGTCATATTTAAGAGTATATTTTTCAAATATATTACTTGAGGCTTTCTTTTTTTTCTATCTCACACTGTGCTTGTGCCTTTCTCTTTGAAGGGTCATTTCATGTGCCTTCCTGCCACCCAGAAAATGGCCCTTCCCCTCACGTCCTTGTCTAGGCCCATGCCACTTGACTTTTCTCTGTCACTCTTCTGATGTGTGCCCTGAGTGGCCATCTTCTGTATGCTACACAGTATTGCCAAGCTTCTAAAAATGAAGACATCGTGTTTGTGTAATTTTAGAACATTCTGTAACAAGTCCTTTTGGTTTGTCATATTAGATGAAAAGCAAAGATTCGGTTGCGAGCGGTCTGGATATGATCTTGAAGAATCTGATGGCCCAGATGAGGATGATAATGACAACGAAGAGGATGACGACGACAGCCAGGCAGAGTCAGGCCTCTCAGCAGCACCCTCAGTCACAGCGAGCCCACAGCATCTCCCTTCCACAAGTGTCCTGCAGGACCCTGGGAGCGTAGAGGAGGATCTCAGAGTTTCCAGCTGCTTCTCAGGGGCACACACAGACCCAATGGACGTTCCGCCTAGAGCATTACTCACCAAGATGACTGTCCTGAGCACCGTGCACGTTGATCCTAATAGGACAGACTTACCAGCAAAGGCCAGGCAGTGTACTGGAAAAGATGAGAATAAGCTGGCTCCTCCTGTAGACACCCCCAGGTCCCCAGAACTTACCCCCAGGTCTCCTGGCCATCAGATGTCTGTGCATTACTCTGAATCTGATGTTCTGAGAAGCCCCGCAGCTGGAAACACTGCTGCTTCAATACAGGTAGATGAGTATGTGGGGGTGGGCGGTTCTTTGGTTTTTGTTTTCTCTTCTTATTCTATAAGGAAAACTTAATAGATTAAAGGAAATCATTTATGACCATATCAGTGTGTACCTTCTTGTTGTTAGTTGATGACAGAATTCATTTATGTCAGATACAGCCTTGTGAATTATCTTGACAAAAATCCAAATAGCACATTATAACCTATGGTGCCTCTTTAAAAAATAGACTTGTGTGTCACAATAAAGTATGTATTTAGCAGTTTTAACCCACACCCTGAGGCATAAGGACACAGCGGTTGACTCTTGCTTTCCCACACATGTGGATGTGATGGGGTTACAGCACATTTTCTGAACTTTGTGCTTTGCTAGTAGGCTTCATGACAAAATTAGTGGGGCACAAAAATATTCAAAATTTCATGTTATTTGCATGAGCACACTTCTGGGAACACTTGGGCAAATTTCCTTGGGGGTGGGGGGGAGGCGGGGTCAGTGCCAGCCGCCCAGCTGCAGAGAAGTATGAGAAGTTTACTGTATGCTTTGCCCTGGCTGCCTTCTAACCGACAAACAAAATGTTGTCTCTCACTGACAATTCTTTTCCTTCTCCTATGTGTTGAATAAGGCAGTGGGGTTTATTTCTTAATGGGAAAAGATACTTCCCACTGGAAAAAAGTAAAAGCTTAGAATTTTACATACTAATCTAAACTTAATTTTTCAGTTTAATATAGAAATTAAATTATATGGTGAACTAACTAATACAGCTCCCTAACATATATGGAAATGCATGTATATGCAAGAAAAAGCTAGTATGTAAATAAAATTCATGGATGAAAAGGAGGACAGGCAAGATTCATCCCTCCCCAAAATTTTTAAAATAATTGTTGACCTGTGTTCTAAGCTGCTGTACCATCATCTTAGATATGGCAGCTATGTAACTACCAGTGCCTGAAAATCCAGTCTTTAGTAGACATCAGCTTACGAATGAGTTAGCACTTAATGAACTACAGACCTCTGTCCTAACAGCTCTTCATTTCATAAATGAATAATATTTTGGTTAATTTTTTTCCCAGCTGAGTTGACACAGCCGATTAAGATGGCATTTCTCAACATCTCCTAGGCTCTGAAATAAAGTGGTGCAGGTGGTGCCTGAAAAAATATCATCAACATAAAAATAGAGTCACGCTCGTCACAGTATAAAGTGATGCCTAAGAACTCATTTGCAGATTGCAAAATACTATACAATTTTTCTTCTGATATTGGTAGTAGGAAAGAAATTTTAAATGAAGTTATTTTTGTTGTTGAAATTTTGTAAAAATAAATAAATAAATAAATAAAAGCAAATTTTTTAGCAAGCCAACAAATGTCAAATTCAGGTATATACTCGGAACCCATTGAAAACAGATGGAACTCTCGTATTTTAGTGGAGCTGAAGGAGCCTCTGCTATCTGGCTCATTGTCTCTTGTCTTTTAGGATTCATCATCTGTGGGACCGCCTCCTGTCATAGCCCAGCTCAACCCTCAGCCAGCAGCCAGGATTTCTTCCTCAGTCTCACCTCATCCTGACAGTCAAGAACCGAAGCAGCAAATAACTTTGCAACCACCTCCAGGCTTGCCATCCCCACAGACACATTTGTTCAGCCATCTCCCCTTGCATTCCCAGCAGCAATCAAGGACCCCATACAACATGGTTCCCGTAGGGGGTATCCATGTGGTGCCTGCCGGCCTCACTTACTCCACTTTTGTACCCATACAGGCCGGGCCAATGCAACTGACCATCCCTGCAGTGAGTGTTATTCACAGAACCATGGGCACCCCTGGGGAAACCATCACTGAAGTTTCTGGCGCTACTAATCGCCCCACCGGAGTGGCTGAATTGAACAGTGTTGTGCCATGTATTCCCATAGGCCAAATCCATGTGCCAGGCCTGCAGAACCTAAGTCCCCCATCTTTGCAATCGCTCACGTCCCTAGGGATGGAAACAGTTAATATCGTGGGCCTGGCCAACGCCACCGTGGGTCCTCGGGTGCACACCCCAGGCCTGGCCCTCAACGCAGTGGGGCTCCAGGTTCTGGCTAACGCGCCTGCACAGAGCAGTCCCGCCCCACAGGCACACATTCCCGGTCTCCAAATCCTCAACATCGCCTTGCCCACCCTGATCCCCTCTGTTGGCCCAGTGGCTGTGGGCACCGCGGGGACTCCAGAGACTGCCGCTTCCAACAGCAAAGCAATGGAGCTGCAGACGCCCGCAGGCCAGGGACACAGTACTGAGCCTCCCCAGGGGTCACCTGAAGGCCCTCAGGAAACCCTACAAACAGTGCCCGGTCCCTCAGCTGACCACACAAGGCCTGAAGGCTCAAGCAAAACGGACACCAAGAAGGTGGCCTCTGCGAGTCACGTGTTGCCCGGGCACTCCTCTGCGCAGGCGCAGCCCGCACCCACACCGGAAGCTTTACAGAAAGTTGCAACTTCTGGCCCTCCATCCCTTCCCACAGACAGAGCGGCTCCCAGGCCCCCAGTGCCCCACAGGCAGCCCATTGTGCACTTCAGCGACGTGAGCAGCGATGATGACGAGGACAGGCTTGTCATAGCAACCTAATGGTTCGGTTTTTTTTTATTGATTTTTTTTTTTAATAACAGGTTTTTTTTTGAAAACCCTCCGTTCCTTAAGCACATTTTTTTCTGACGTAAACTCATGACTAATCTTTGTGCAATCATGAACTTTTGACCAATAATTGTTGTTTTGTGTTAGCGCCAGCCATTTTTGTACATGTTGTATAGACAATTGTGCCTTTTAGGAGTTTCTGTTTAGAATCTGTACAGGTGGTTGAATATCTATATGCATACAATGTTATATATGTATATGAAAACCAGGTAGTTGTGTTTAGTAGAAACTTGTCAAATCAGATGATTAAATGATATGTTACACTGTTAAATATAAATTTTTACCGCTGTGGGGCAGTTTCTGTGTATAAATTAGTATGTAAACCTCATATTTATTGTATTCATATTAGTCTTTACAAATGGATCTGTCATTGTGTAAGACAGTAACTGTACACTTCAGACAGACTTTCGTGTTATGAACTGTTTCAGTAAAATACTGTTCACAGACTTTACTGGTGCTTAAGTCGTGCTGTCTTTACATCTCATTGGGAAAATAGCTGCTAGATCCATGCCTTCCCAAGCTGCTCCTTAGTTCGGAGAGGCAAAGCTTTAGTGGTCTCCTTTCCTTGTGAAACTATGACTGGAGCCCCCAAATCAAGATATTTTTTTCCCTTAGAGTCAAATGTAGTTTTATAGTTATTTAATGGTTAGAGAATTGGCTACTTAAGAACATTTTCTATAAATGTATAAAATGGATCTCCTGAAAAGAACAAAGCCCCTAAATATGGTTCTGGAAAATATAAATTAAGTGAAAAAAATAATCCTGAGCTCCATGGTGCTCCTTCCCAGGCCTCTCCCTATGTTCCTTAGCCAGAGACCTCTGTTTTTATCAGATCTGCTTTACGTAGAGACTTCTGTCCAGCACCAAATTCTGAAGGATCTAATGGCTTACAATGTGGAAAACCTACATGTCTAGTTTAAATGACCCTTGAAATGATTGCTTCTATCCTGACGAACCCAGCCGTCAGTCAGTGTGGAAGCTGTCACATGGCGAGCTGACCCACTTCTCAGTGAGGCTATTTGCCTTATTATCTAAGGTTAGGCAGGTGCAAGGTTTGTGTGGAAAATAATCTTCTGCTGGCATTTGAATACTTAGCACATTAAGGCAGTGTACGATGGGTTTCCATGTTCTTCATGAAGACTGCAAGTACCTGAAGAAGCCACTGAGCGGATGCTATGTGAGAAGGCTTTGAAGACAGCCTGCTAGCCACCCCGGGGATCATTGCTTTGGCTTTGAGAAAAGGCACCTGGAACCCCACCTATCTGCCTGTTAATTCAGATTGCCGAGCTGAGCTCCAGTGATGGCTGGCTCTGGATTTGGAGTGCTGTGGACGTATGCTTTTACTTACAGAGGTACATTACTTCAACTTGGGTCCTGAGGTTTCCACAGATAGTGCACACTTCCTTTCAAAAAAATTCCTAGAAAACTCAACTTTAGAAATTCCACGGCCCGCCAGGCAGTGGTGGCACATGCCTTTAATCTCAGCACTTGGGAGGTAGAGGTAGGCAGTTCGAGGCCAGCCTGGTGTACAGAGTGAGTTCCAGGACAGCCAGGGCTATACAGAGAAACCCTGTCTCAAAAAACAAAAACAAAACAAAGAAATTCTAGGGCTCTAATAGAATAGTTGAAAACATGTCCTATTTCCCTGTTTCTCCCAGTCATTGGTTTAACTTCTTGTCGTGACCTTGTATCCTACTTGTGCCTGTCATTTAAAGCAATTTATAAGCAACACTACCCCCAATAAGGATGCTGCAGATGAATCTATGAGTTCCCTAAACTCAAAAGTTATGCTCACAATTTTAGCACGTAACTTTTCCAAATGGCTTAAATAGAATATTATTAATTTGGACGATTCCTACATTTAACCATAGTTTAAATCTTGTTTTATATTTGATGTCCTTTTGGAAATTTAATAATGAGCTAGTATAAGCTAATCTTATTTGGTTCTCTAGATGTTTCAAGATTCATCCTATTGTGTGCATACCAGTAATACTAGTGACTTTCTTAATGTGGCTTTTCAAGTATTTTCCTAATGCAGTTAGTCTTCATGGTATTCAAATTAAGGTTTTCAAACTACAGCAAGGAAAATTTAAAAAAATAAAAAAGGATGCAGATGTATTTTCAAACTGCTTGGAGTTTGGGTTTTCTCTGGCTAGTGATAAGCTGAATAATGGGCAGAAGCAATGATGCCAGCTTCCAGTCAGCCTTGTACCCGCTCCATCCTAGAAGTGGACAGTGGTCATAGAGGATGATGTGTTGCTGGCCTAGACTGTCCAGAAGGTGGGGTGAGTGTAGTTAGAACGTTTTTTGATTCAACAATGTTTCTAACTTTTGACAGATTATCAGGATACATACAATTCCATCATAGCTGAGTACCATCTTTGCCAGATACAGATTATTACTAAAACCGGAGCCACTGTGTTTTGAAGTAATTACATGTACAAAATATGCAAGTTCATTTTGAGCAGTTTCTCCAGTTATCTTCCCCAAAAAAGCTCTGACCACTTGATCTTCCCAAATATGCCTGATTCACAAATGATGTCCCAGAGCTGGTGACACTATAGATTTCTGTTCTTTGGTGTTTCCAGACAGCTAGGATGCCATGACATAGGATCTATTAAGTTATTGATAAAACTAAAAATGAAAAGGAGTTTGTGGGATTTGAGATGAGTTCAGAGCCTAGAGTATGTTAAGCCTTGGTCAGTGATTCGCACCCTGTGGGCCTGGGCTCCTTTGGCAGACTTCTAACTCCAAAAAATATTTGAATTACGAATCATAACAGTAGCAAAATTGCCGTTATGAAATAACAGCAAAAATAACTATGGTTAGGGTCAGCAGAACATGAGGCACTGTATTAAATGGTTGCAGCATTAGGAAGGCTGAGAACCACTGCCTTAGGTTCATTCCCCAGCACTGCAAAAAAAAAAAAAAAAAAAA
>JADRCC010160246.1:0-11206 GCA_019843855.1 Hylomyscus alleni | reverse complement strand
AAAAAAAAAAAAAAAAAAAAAAAAAAAAAAACTAGGTCTCTGGGGCTACAGAGAATGCTCAGTAGTTAAGAGCATGCCCTGATCTTGCAGAGGGCCTGAGTTTGCTTCCCAGTACCCACAGTGAATGGTCATAACAATTTGTAAGTCCAGCTCGGGGGACATTTGACACCTCTAGCCTCCATAGGCACCTATACACACAAAACATTAAAATTAAAATTAAAATCTTTTTTAAAAATTTTATCTCTTGAGTCTCTACTGATAGGGCAGGCTGAGAAAACTGTCTAGCTGCACATAGGCTCTGCTTCTCACAGAAAAAGAGAGCTCTAGGGGCAGGACCCAGAGCCCTGTGGACACCCGGGCTGCAAGCAGCAGCCGAGACTATGGGCGCTCCTTCACGTCTGTACCTGTGGCTCCTCTGTGCTCCCTACAAACCCTGTTCTGAGTAGAAGGGCCTGTGAAAGTTAGCTTATCCCACTGCTCCTGTGAAGTAGGATCCTGAGGTGGAAGAGAGCACTTGTCACGATTTCACAACTCAGCGGACTGAAGACCTCAAGTACTGCAACTTGAGTCTGAGAAGAGGAAAACGTAAAGCTATGCTAAAGTTTCCTTCCATCTGGGCTAAGTCCTCCTCCCTGTCCACATCCAGCATGCCAAGTCATTCCACACGACTAAGGAGTTCCACTCATCACCTAGGCTGGTGCCAACGGGACCAGTCCTGGCGCTTTGGGCTAGGAACATCCCGCACGCTCGATTATATGATTCTGCCCTGGGCCTGCTCTCTACTCTAAGGGTGAGCAACAGCAACAGTTATCACGGAGACCTCTTTGACCCATGGAGGTTAGGAAGAGACCAGACCACACCTTACCACACACTCTTCAAAACAGTAAGACTAGCACAGCATACCGTCCTTTCCCAGAATCACAGGGACAGGTACCCGGGCCAGACTGCAGGATGGTAGGATGCTGGGCCACAGTCCCATACCTAGCTCACCGGGAAAACTGAGCTACCAAGGGACAAGATCCTAGGCACAGAAGGAGCTACAGAACCTTGACTGATTGTTAGTCTATACATAGGATCAGGGAGGAAAGGGCATGGCCCTCGGGAAAGCGCCTGCTGACAATCTAGCCACTAGGCGGAGTTAGGATAGGCCTCCCTCTACAAACCAGTCCCTCCCGGTGTCTATGCAGCCTCTTGGCCCACCCGCATCACAGAGTTCAGCCCACACATAGGGGAGGGGTCTGTGCACAGCTCAGACTCTCCTGACAAAGGGGCTGTAGCGAGGTTTCTTACTCACCCCAAAGTCAAAGCAGTTGAAGGAAGACCTGAAGTAACTTCTGGGCCCCAGGCCATACATCTTCAGGGACATCTCTGTGAGGAAGAGACCCAGGAAAACAAACTCTGCAAAGTCTAGGGAGAAGTCAGAAAGGAGAGGGGTTAATTCAGACCCTTCACCTGGCCCCTGACCAAGCCTGGCAGCACCACACCACTGACCCCCTGAGCTCTGCTCTGGGCCCCCTGCTCTGGCCACAGATCAGGAGGGGGATAAAGAACTAAAAGATCACAGGGCATACCAGGTCCAGTCTGTATGGTAACAAGTGCTCAATGGTTGAGCGAGCTGCCTCCAGATACTTCAGAGGAGCCTGGCACAATAAGGCTCCCTGCTCCAGATCGCTAACTCCATTAGGGATCTCAGCCTCCTCCTAAGACTTCCTATAAAAACTCCCTAACAGCCTTTCTTAAGGATCCCAAGAGAACCATGTTTGATTTGAACTTTACTTATGTGTTTGCCTCTACTAAATGGAAATCTCTCCACCAACCATCCAGCATGAGCTACTAAAGGCACCAACAGTTTTTGCAACCTCCGATCAGGGCAGTAACTCAGAACCCAGAGCAGAGCCACAGAAACAACAAAGTCATGACAAAAAATGAAAGACAACTTTCCAAGATCCCTGTCACCAGAAAGCCACTAGCCAACTATCAACATATCAAGGGTATGAGGCTTCCTGATGAAACAGATCATGAAAGAGTCTCCTCCTCCACGCCAACGCACCCTGAGATTCACCTGCACTCTCACCACTCTCCAAACGCTTAGTCAATTTTGCAGCAGTTGAGATGTTCGCTTTGTAGCACCACACAGAGAGGGAAACCCATTTTATAACCCAAGAACAACTTAATTGAGTAAGCACACCTTCTGGAGCCTGTGTGAAAATTGTCAGATACTTGTATCTAACACGGAGTGCTAATAAGTGGGTTGAGAGCAGAGACAGGACCCTGCCCTATCAGGCTTAACACCACCCAAGTGACCAGCATCAAGCCTAAATGTTGCTAGTCAGAAGGTATGAAATATAGGGGGAAAGCTACAGCAACACACGCCAGCCTGAAACAGCTCAGCAGACGAAAGAGACACATAGCAGAATGGAAGGACCCAACATTCCTATCTGAAGCCCAAAGTACCTGCATACCTACAAGAGCAACTCCTGTGCCACTGGGCTCCCCATAGAAATGGGGCGTCGGCCACCTATACCCTAAAGTGAGGCTGTTAACGAACCAATCTTGCTTTTCAGAAAAATAAGAATTGTCAGGGGCTAAACTTTCTTTCAGAGAAAGAGGTCAGAAATGTCCTTATATTCTGTCAAGATGGCCACACCCTCCCTCTAAGGCAAGAAAGGATTCCTTCCTTAATTCATACATTATTCATTCAACTGGCAGGCTCCAGAGCTGCTGGGAACTGGCCTGGGAGACAACAATCATCGCTCTCTATAAGACGTACAAGACTTACAAGCTAAAGGGAATCAGAGAGAGGTAATTAAACGTGTTTTTCTATGGTCAGTGAGATGGCTCAGTGGCAAAGGCTCTTGTCATCAAGCCTGACAACCTGAACTTGGTCCCCAGGACCCATATTGTAAAAGGAGAAAATTAACTCCTACAACAAAATGTTTTGGGTTTTTTGTTGTAGTTTAGTTTTGTTGTTGTTGTTGTTGTTGTTGTTTTCTAGTAAGAGGCCAGTAGGCCATGGGAACAGAGTCGAATGCTGTCTATCATTAGACTTCGTAAAACTCAGGGGATAATGTCTCAAAAGCTTTCCTCTTCACCTCCAAGCTTTAGCTTCAAAGGCCCTGGTAGTGCTTTGGGACCATTGGGGGTGGGCACCAGATGGACAGAGCTCCAGTTGGTCTGCTCCAGGTACAGCATGCCTTCAGCCTCTGGCAAGCCTGTCCTACCACTGGTCAGTCTAGTCACCAAAGACAAAGCCCCAACACTAAGGAGAAATATTCAGATCACCTTCCTTCATCCACTTTCCTTCAGTGAGGCCAAGAGAGTCAGGAATTACAGAAAACCTCTGAGAAGAGAAACCACCAAGGGGCACATCTCTGGCAGGCCTATCTGTGGCCTAACCCAACATTGGGGCACTTCTAGCCTTATGCCCATACACATCAGGCATGCAAGCAGACAATACCCCAATATATATATCTTCTACTCAGCCAGCAAACACTCTGTCATTAAAGACTTTTGAGATACCACTGGCTCCCATGAGAGAAGTACAAGCCTGAACAACTGAGGGCACAGGAATCAGATCTTTGGTTCCCACTCAACCCCAAAGGGGGATAAAGACATGGGATGTGAGCCTGGAGAACCAACAGAAACAATAAACTCAGTCCCAAGAAGAGTCGTGACATATCAAACCACCTCTTGGACAGGTAACCTGGAGCCAGGGCCTGCTGTTGTATGATGCACACTGTCCCTGACCTTCAGGCTTGCAGTTGGTGACACCACTATTCCTTTAGCCTCTGCTGCCTCTATACCTTTTCCTATGAGGCAAATAATCAATTTCTTTTTTTTTTAAATATTTATTTATTATATGTAAGTACACTGTAGCTGTCTTCAGACACCCCAGAAGAGGGCATCAGATCTCATTACGGATGGTTGTGAGCCACCATGTGGTTACTGGGATTTGAACTCAGGACCTTCGGAAGAGCAGTCAGTGCTCTTAACCGCTGAGTCATCTCTCCAGCCCGCAAATAATCAAATTCAATACAGAACTTTGGCACCCGAACAGGGACTCCAGCAGGTAAAACTTTTTCTTTCCTTCTTTCCTCTTTCTTTCCTTATTTCTCAGACAAGGCTTGGATCTCACAAAGAGTTCTGCAGACTCACTGGTAAAGGATCACCAGTTAAATGCAAGTACTCTTGGTATCATGGGGCAGTCAAGAGTCGTGCCTAGATGCCTCACCAGCTGTGGTGCAGAGAACTGCCCAGGCTGTAGCAATGAAGAGATGGAAATTCAGCGCCTATAAGTACCTGGGAAAACAGAATATGTTCCCAGGGGGAGTGAAATTGCATGTTCTGGCTGAAGAGGGGCTGGGACACCTGAGGAGATTGCAGAAACCCCTCGGGGAAACAGTTCCATAATGATGGAACGCTGCTCATCTTAGAAGCAGGTGAAAATAGTTAGACAAGAAACTGGCCAGGCGGTGGTGGCGCACGCTTTTAATCCTAGCACTTGGGAGGCAGACAGACAGATTTCTGAGAAAGCGAGATCAAAACTAAAAGAAAATGTATTTCAGAGCTACTCCTAGGATGTCCTTGAGGATGGGAGACATATGGTTTTTCACTGACTCTTGTTTTAAAACTTTTCCCTTCGAGTGAGATTCCAGTCTCCTTAGAGACAGTTTCTTTCATGTGGCTGAGAATTCCAAGCCTGCTGCTCTCTGACTCGGCAGCACCAGGGCTCATTTGCAACTGGCTGAAAACTAGTTCAACAGGTTCGCCTGCCTGGAGGAGACCCTAACTGCTGCCAGTCTCTTCCCCCTACAAATGTAGAGAGCATTAATAAAAATTCATCTTTTCTCATATTCAAAATAAAGTCTTGACATCCTATTACTGAAGTTACTGTGGTATTAATGAAAAGGTATATGATAAAGTCATGAAGGTATTTTAGAAGGACTGTCTTAAAAACCTAATGAGACATGTATATTTCTTGCTTCCATCAGCAATTAAATTGGTTATTGCAAGCTATTAATTGACATTTGGCTTATTACATAGTAAAAATTTTTAGACAACATTGATATTTATCCAAAAGACAGATTGTTAAAATTTGCTTAAATGCATGCTTTTATATTTCCTATAAATTTATGTATACATTCCATGATAAAAAATACACTTAGAGACCTTTTATGAGAGAAAAATATATGTGATTAGATCATGTTTGGCACAGATAATTGAACTACGTGCTAAAGTCACTGTTTTTAAAGTGCTAAAATTAAGCTTTTAATTTACATGCTGATAACCAATATATAGTTCAGAGTTTACAATTGCTTGGAGTTGTTCTTTTTTAGATATTACTAATTCTCAAATTTTACAATTGTTCATGCTTATACAACTAAAGTTAAGAGAAAGTACTCTTCCTTTAGAAAACTGTCTTTAGACATTTAAAAACTCCTTAAGACATCTTAAACTGCCTGGACAAGCCCCTTAAGTCAGTGCTACAGCAGATTTGTATCCTAGGCAGATTATAGACTTTACAAAAAAAAAAATTGGTCATATAATCTTATTCTTTACATCATCAAAATAGTAATGGCTTGTGATGGTAATTTGATATTTTTAAAGTATATTTCTGATTTTAAAAGATAAAAATAGAATATGCACATGTAACTATTGATACCTTTTCAGGCTTTCTAGTTACAACTGCCTTAACAAGAAAAGCAACAAAAAATGTAGTCATTGCCTACATTAATTTTATATGTTTGGTCTTCCTAATTAGATTGGAACAGATATTGGAACTGGCTATTACAGTTAGGCATTTGAAATGTTTTGTTAACAATTTAAAGTTGCCCATATTACTGGGATTTCTTAATTTTTTCAGAGACAAGTAATTGTTAAACGTGCACATTGCACTCTGAAAAGTTTGACTTTTAAACAGAAAAGAGAGAGTTATATCCCTGTGCACATTACTTAAATCATGGTTTTTATTTTATTTTAAAAAAAAATTCAAATTGGATGCCAAGGATGGCACCCTACAGCCAGGCATAATTATGCCTAGGTAAAATGTAATAATTTTTTAACTGGCCCCTAAAAAGGCCCAGATGTTTTAACCACCTCGAGAAGAGATGTTCTTTCCACAGAATGCAGGGCCCTCCATCTACATCCAATACAAACTGGTCCAACTGGCCCTGCCTCTCTCAGAACACAAAGATTCCCAAGATGAGGAAGTTAAAGACAAGATTTTCCTGCTGGGGGGACACCCTGACCAGCTCCCCTATATTGTTGTCTGGGAGGACTTGGTCCTGTCGCCTCCCTTTGTGGGTTCGTCCTTTCCTTTCACTTTTAGATCCAGATCTGTTGAGTTTGTGCTGTGAGAACTGAGAAGAAAAAGAAGACTTCCCCTCACATCCTCCTACTCTGCCCTCAGTAACGGGAGGGGCAGCTGCTGCCCTGGAGCCCACAGCACCTCAGCTCCTCCAGTGCAGGCTCCACAGGGGCCCAGGTCAGGTGCGACCGGAGAGTGGGACCCAAAAGCTAGAACACGGAGTAGGTGGGCAGGGACTCCTGAACAACCAAGTAGGTTTTTACTAAATAGATTAATTGAGTTAAAATAGTGTCTTTATTATCTGTTTCAAAAGTTATTGAATTGACATCTTTTAAATCGTGGTTTTGTTATTGTGTAATATGATTGGATATTGAAGCCTTGGGGGTCATGCTTTGCTTACCAGGAGGTGAGCGCTGTTTAAATTTATGATTGTTGTACTGTGTTTCATGTTAAAGAAAAAAAATGGTTAAAACTTTGATTTATCTTAATTTGTTTGATGGCAGTCTCAATCTACACAGCAGAAAACTGATAAGTCACTGTGCTGTGTCTAGAAGTTGAACACAGCTGAAAAAAGCCCTAATAAAGGCTGAGTGTACAAGCCACTCTTAAAGGAGACAGCAGCTTTTTGCTTGTAATATTGGTAAAAGAAAATTAGCTTATGATATAACAAAATTACACTGTAATACATTCATGTGTTAGAACTGACAGCTAAACTTTATAACTTACATGTAATGTTTTTGATACTGATTTTAAAAAGAATAGAAGGTTTAGAAAACTGGATTTTGTTTAAATTATGGTTATGCCTTAATAGTATAAAAGGTAGAAGGGTTGCAAGATATGTTGTTGAGAGATTTAGTGCAAGTTACTGTAAGATTTAGTGCAAGTAGTTGAGAGACAGAGAGGCAGAAAAAGAAATAGAGAAAAGGAGACAAAAAGACAAGAGGCTAGAGAGCTAAAGAGAGGTAAGAGACAGAAAGTGCTGGCCACCGTGGTTCGAGAGGCTAGGGAGCCTCGAGAGTCTAGAGAAGAACAGCGAAAGCAGATGCTGACAACAGAAATAGAAAAGCTACATCCACCACAGACCACAAGAGGACCACTAGTGCTACTGCTGTTCAACCAGAACTGTTTGGACTAGTGATTGAGATAAAACTAAAGCCCATTTGCAGGGAGTGTGGAAGGATACAGATCTTTCCCACGATATGGAACAATTAAAGGCAGAAATTTCAGATACTAGCAAAAGTCATTTGGATACTTGGAACACTGATGAGTTGGCCAGTGATTTAAAAAATAATCTAAATGCATTGAATCCCTTAGATTGGATTCAGTATATAATTTTGCTCGCTATTATTATTGGCACTCTTGTAATAAGTGATTACTGTGCTTCCATTTGTTTTTAGAGTTCTTCTGAGATCCCTAGCCACGATGAGGCAGGACATTCTGGAACTTTGTCTAAAAAATATTAAAGAAGGGAGAAATGTTACACAGAACTCGTCTACTTCAGTTGTGCCTGGGACGGGCCTAAAAACCTGATCACAGAGCTGAGGCGTATACTTCAAAAGGAGTCAGCCTCCTGAGGTAGTCAGTCGCTCACATCTCCTAACTCAGTGGTGTTCCAGATTGATATCTGCTATAATCTGTGGAGAGATCTGCGTGCTTTCTTTACTCAGGCATAAAGGTGCCCTAAGAAATATTTTGTTATTAGCTAACACTGAGATTAAACATTATTTCCTGACCTTCACAGTGTTTCAATAATCCTAACAGATTTCCTAGCTGTAATTAGCTTGGAATTTTTACTAAGAAGCTGTCTTACCAGACAGGGTGTCTCAAGAGTTAGAGATAGCAGTTAGGCACTTTTTGTCAGAGCAGTCCCACACAAAGAAAACCTGTTTTACTGCCAGGGAGAAGTTAGAAGTTTTAGGGCTTCCCCCACTAATTATCTATGTTACAGCCAAAGAATGCTAGTATACGACCTTCAGCTACTTGCCTCAGACAGACCCTGAGAGTTTATCTTGGGGCTGCCAGGACAACCCAGTCTGAAGAATGACACCACTGCTCCTTCTCCTTGCATTTGGCTGCTTGTTCTCACTGACCTTGATGTAGCCATCTCCTGCCTACGTGACTTCTGTAGTTTGCCCTGTTTTCTGTATACCATATAAGCCTGATTTCTACTTTGTACAAATTACATTCAGAATCTGCACGCCCTTGTGCTACGTCTGTTTGTCATTTCTTTGCCAACGCCTTGCCCACCTGACTAGGACCCTGTAGGCCCAGACTGGCCGGCCCATGGCAGAACTTTAGGAAGCTACAACCTAGAATCCTACTCCCAAAGTAATATGCACATGAGTGTATGTGACTGGCTACCGTGGAACTGTCAGTGCCTGTATCTTATGGGAGCCCTTCAGGGGATGAGCAGCCTTAGTGGTCCATAGAATAAGGCCTGTGGTTACATAAGGGCAGCCATCAGGGGATAACACTGAGTCAGGAGAGGCCAGAATGGAGTCTTGCTCTGTCAAAGGGGGCTCTTCTGAATGACTTAGAAAACTTTTGGCTCCCAGGGTCCCTCTAGAGAAAGTGAACAGAAAATGCGTCCTAGTCCCCGTCCCACTGCAGATGAGAAGGGTGAGTGTAGCCAAACCCTGCAGCAACGGAAAGCAGCACGTTGACTGCAGAGCAGTAGTAGGTCTCTTCAACATCTGAGGAGCAGTTCTAATGTTAGACAAGCAGAGGAAGTCTCAAACCTCCGGGTCTTCCTCTCTGCCTTCTCTGAACTGTAACTGATACCAGCTGAACATAATTCAGATCCCAGTGACTGGTGAGGGGCTCATGGACATGAAATACCAAGCTGGCTGACCCCAGTGGGGGACATGGAAACTCCCTAATTCGGCCCATGTTTAAAAGACAGAGTGGTCAGGAGATCCCTGGGAGAATGCAGAAGCCCAACTCTGAATCTACAAGCATCCAGGGTGGTAATAGCAGCCTCAGGGCAAAGGGGCAAGAAACTATGTCACTGATGACTGAGCCTACCAGCCTGGCTCGCCTCTCACTGACCTACTCCCATAAGAAGCCCTCATTTCATATCAATATACAATCAAGATGGGGATCTAGCTAGATCAATTAAGGACCAGGGGATCTTCAGGCCCCAGACATAGGCCAGGCCAGTGACTATGCAGCAGAGATAGGGTAGCATCCAGGGCATCCAGTACCAGGATTTGCAGGCTAGAGTAGAGTGATTGGGAGAGCCCCGGGGGAAGGGACTAGAATACGTACACAGTGCAGTGGTAAGCCGCTGAGGCTGATTATAGTGCACCATGGCCACACATAATGTGTTCAGGGCCACCACGCACAGTACCACCCAGTAGAAGCTCTGTGCTTTCACCATACGCCGGATGAAGAACCGGAACATCTTCTCCTTTCTCCGGAAGTATGATGAGCTCTCCGTCTTCCCACTCTTGAGGCTGGCACGAGCAAAGGGAGACCCTGCAGAACAAGTTTTGATGAGGGCTCAGGAACTATGGGCTACCAGGACAGGCACCACCCACCACCATCCCCTTCATGTCCATGCCCACTCTGAGGACATCTTCCTGAACACAGGCCACCGAGCGACTTACCTCCATGGCTCCTGCATGGATTCTAGCCCTTTCTCATTTCTTAAACTAGGGAGTCCAGAGCTATTGGGTACCAGACTGGATGATCAACAATCCATGTCTCTGGTACCCTCTGCGGGTATTCCAAGATTTTACCCAAAGGTATAAACCACACCATTAATACCATCTTTGAAATGCGGCCTGGGGGCTCTAAAGTCTCTGGCCTTCCCTTTTTCCCTATCAACTAGGATCAGCAACCACTGACGACCTGTTTCTTTTTTGTTGTTTTTTGTTTGTTTGTTTGTTTGTTTTGGTTTTTTGAGACAGGGTTTCTCTGTGTAGTCCTGGCTGTCCTGGAACTTACTCTGTAAACCAGGCTGGCCTCGGACTCAGAAATCCACCTGCCTCTGCCTCCCAAGCGCTGGGATTAAAGGCGTGCGCCACCACCGCCCGGCTTGACCACCTGTTTCTTAAGCAGTTCCTCTGGAACACAGTTAAATGCTTATGTGTACTGGCAGCTACTGTCTTGTTCAGAGTGCTAAATCCTCATGATCTAGAAAGGCTACTGACCTGCTATAATCTGATTCCTCTCTTATATGCAACCAAATGGCCACCTTCTTCCTCCTCTAAACATTCACTATTCCTGCTCCATTTTGGCCTTTTCCAGGTCTCCTCATTGACTTCTGAGTTTGGGTTTTGGTTTCAATGTTACTTACACAATGTCCTTTTCTGACACTCCATCTAAAATATGGTCCTCAACTCACTCCCAACAATTACAATAACCTCATCACCAACAATTACTGTTTGCTACGGGGCCCTATTCACACAGATGGTTTCAATAAATGCTGACACAGCTGAGACTGCTCTGTGGGTACCTGAAGGTTCTGGATGGGTGGATGTAGTAAAGGGCACAGTTTTACTGCTTATCTTCTTCAAGTCTGTACCACTGTCCTAGTTTCTGTTCTGAGAGCCTAGGTAGCAGGTGTTTCTAGGAGTACCTCTGAGAACACACTGAGCCCCAGCTAAGAAGCCTCTGAATGTCTGGGCCTGGAGTCTCTCTGAATGGATGCAGGGTGTATATTTTCCATATACCAGTGTGTACATGCCTAGGCTTTCAGTGACACATTGAAAACTATCAGTCTGGGGAAATGGAGCCAAGTCCCTGAGCCTCTAGAGGAATGTCTCCATAGGCAGGACCCAGAGGAAGTCCATAAGCCAGTGAGACCTCCACGGCCTTAACAGGGAAGGCCTGTTCCTGGATGCCACCCCAACAATCACCCACCGAAGGCTGTGCTCTCTCACCACGACCCCCCCC
>JADRCC010160245.1:0-18183 GCA_019843855.1 Hylomyscus alleni | reverse complement strand
TATATGTGTATATATATGTGTGTGTGTGTGTGAATGTGGTAATTTAATTTATTAGAGTGGCTTACAGGCTGTGGTCCAGATAGTCCAACAAAGACTCTGTTGCAGCAGAACGACTGGGAATCCAGCAGTTATTTAGCCCATAAGGGTGAATGTTTCAGCTGGTTGTCAATGTAAGTCAGAAATTCAAAGAAGTAGGTGCTGCTAATGCCAGTGAAGCAAGAGGGAGGGCAAGAAAAGAGTAAGTGCTTTATTTTTCCACATTATTATATGGCTGCTAGCAAAAAAAAGCATGACCCAAATTAAAGGTGGATCTTCCTACCACCACAGATTCAGATTGTAGGTGATATTCCCACTTCAAATTATTCATTAAAAAATTGCCACAAATATTACCCAGTCACTTGGGTTTTAGCTATAGTGAAATTGACAACCATAACAGTACCTAAAAAAAGCCCATCAGATTATTTTTCAAAATATTCTTTTTTCTGATATAGAATAGCTGTAACTATTAATGGGACAGAGTAAAACATTACAAGTATGCAATAAGTAACAATTATTTTAGGTTAATTGGCATAATCACTATCTCAGACATCTGTCATTTCTTTGAACTAAAAACTTTCAAAAACTATGCAATTAATTAGTGTTAATAACACTTTCACCATGGAATATAGGGATGTTAGAAGCTATAGCTGCTATCAGCATTGTTCTTAGAGCTGCTAGTAATGCTAGTCAGGTACAAATAATTAAAGATGGAGAACCTGCGGATCAGAGAAAGAGAGGAAACGTGTTGCATATGACTGTAATTTAAAGAATGTCATATTTTGTAACTACTGGGTTTGAACTCTAAAGTTGTGATGTTTGTTATTCATTTCAATCTTTCCTTCTCCTCATCTCTTTATCTAGACAGTCTCAAGTATCTTAAACTGGCCTTGTCTTAGGCCAGTTATTTAGTTAGTTAGGGTTTTATTGCTGTGAAGAGACTCCAGGACAAAAAAGCAAGTTGGGGAGGAAAAGGTTTATTTATCTTTCACTTCCAGATCATGATTCATTTTTATAGGAAGTCAGGACAGGAATTCAAGCAGGGCTGAAACCTGGAGGCAGAAGTGGAAGCAGAGTCTGTGGAGGGGTGCTACTTACTGACTTGTTTCCCATGGCTTCCTCAGCCTGCTTTCTTATAGAACCCAGGACCACCAGCCCAGGAATGACACTACCCACAATGGGCCAGGTCTTCCTCTATTGAGCATTAATTGAGAAAATTCCTTACACCTGGATCTCATGGAGGCGTTTCTTCAACTGAGGCTCCTTCCCCTCTGGTGACTCTAGCTTGTGTCAAGTTGACACACAAAACCATCCAATGCAGGCCTCGAACTTACTCTGGAGCCAAAGATGGCCTGGAATTCTTGGTCATTCTGCTATGTTTGTGCCAGTATACCTCACTTTCACTTACTCCAACAAGGACTAGACTGAAATATGTGTGGACTTGATCTGGAAATTAAAGGTTAGTTAAACACAAGAATTTTGTTACCCAAAGGCAAAAGTGCTATGGCTCCTGTCTACACTGGGTATCTAGGAATGTCCTGGGTGCTAGGCCTGTCATCTTGCTGAGTAAATGCCTGCAAGTGCAGCCTTACACTTGTAATTTAACGTGTAAATTATAAACATATTACTCTGCTTGGGTGAAAAGGCTCAGCAAACAAAGGCATTTGCTGCCAAACCTGAGCCTGGGTTTTATCCTAGTATCCCTATATGGTAGAAGGAAAGAACTCATTTTCCAAAGTTGTTCTCTAGCCCTTACACATGTATCATTGAGTGTGTGTGCCACATACACATGTAAACACACACATTCACAACCGTGATAAATAACCAAATAAATGTAATGTTAAAACTCACAAAATTGTGAAAAGCAAAGCAAATAAAATCATTAGAAAACATATTTTGTTTAGAATGTTGCATCTTACATGGGTGAACCTCCCTTTCCTAAGCTATATAAGAAAGGTGGTGATAATCTTTGTTTTTAACAGTTCTCATGAAGTTCAAATGCATAGTGATGCCGTTGTAAACAGGGAATGCAAATATACAGAGAAGCCCTGTTAGTTGTTGTGATAAGAAACCCAGAGAACAGATATATAATCCTCAAAGAAGAAATGGAATTATACAAATCCTTTCCCCACTGTGAGTTCCCCTCCAGCAAAATTCTAGTGCACATAGCTTTATCTCTGTATACTTTGCCAGAAATCAATCCCCATGTGAGTATACGTGAGTCAGTCCTGATAGGGATAATTAAAGAAGGAGGCAGAGGAAAGGAAGATGAGTTAAATGAGTATCAAAGCAGAAATCGAGACTAGGTTATTGAAAAGGACCTGGAGAATACATGGGAAGATAATAACATAACTGTTAAAAATCACAGTACATACTTAAAGATCCCATTGCCTTAATATCTTGCTTATTCTACACCTAATACAATTAAAAAGTCAGCCCATTCTGTTTGAAATAAAGCAACAAAGACAGAAAGCCTTTGTAGAATCTGACAAGACAGGAATAGTCTAGTAAGATTGCATGTAAATAATTTGAAATACAAATGAATGACTTATTTTCCCCATTCCATTCAGACCTATTTAACTACATACACATACACACACACACATACACAAACATATACACACACAGACATACACAGACATACATGCACATACACACACACAGACAAAAAGTTAATAATGTGGCATTTCCTTTTCAAGTGACAAAAAATTTGAATCTATCACAATTTTTTATTTACATTTGCTATTTTGTTATGTGGGGCACATGTGGAGATCTTGCTTCCTTCTACCACATTTCCCCAAAATTGGAACTTTGCTTGTCTGATTGATGGCAAATGTCTTTATCTGCTTTCTCACTGTGTGGGTTAATAATTTGATTCTTTACAAAACAAATGATTGTACATACAAAAGCAAGATACATTGGTTTGAAGATGTTAGGGACTAGAGTTCATTTATGCTTTGGGGTGTTTGTCTGAAATTTCAGGAAAGCCCTAGAAGATTGAAGTTAATCACATGATTTTAGATAAGATGACACTGCATTGGTCTATTTGTGTATGTGGTCACTTGTTTGCATACATGCCATATAACATACATGGAAGGTCAGAGGACTACTTGAGGGTGTTTGTTTTCTCCTTCTGTCATATGAGTTCCCAAGATTGAACTCAGTTGCAAGGCTTGGCAGCAGGTGCTTTTTCTCCAGAGCTATTTAAGGTCACGAAAGTTTCTTAACTTACAAATATGCAAACATAGAAAAATAAAGTCCTTTTCCTTTTTAAAATCGTATTTAACAAAGCAAACAAAATGAACAAAATATAGAAACCTTTCCTTGGCCTGTTTAGAGGGTAAGATCAAGGGAACTGCTCTCATTATATGTAAATTTTAGTGATCTGTCTTAACTACTTTACTCTTGTAAAAGTAGAAGGAATTGCTAAACATGTTCTGCATTTACTGTTGTCTCACAAGACTGTCTTGGAAGTAATGTCTGTCAGCTGCTGACTTCAGCACATGCATTGACAATTTTGATGGCCAATTTTATATGTCATTTTCTTTGAATCAGAGAATCCCTAGAGAGCTGGCAAAATATTATTTCATGTGTATTTTGTATTTGGGGAGTGTTTCTGGAATAGAGAAATATTTGAATCAGTAAACTGAACAGTGAAAACAGAACTTTTCTGTATGAGTTAGCACTATGGAATCTATAGAACACAATGGTGGAATAAGGATTAATTTGTTCTTTGTTGGAGCTGGGATATCCATCCTATCTTATCCTTAGATAGCAGAAGCCTAGGATCTTGGATCTCAGATATTTTGACTCAGACCTGGACACCTACTTCATAAATTGTCTTAAAACTGTATTTTGATTGCATTTTATAGCATTTACTGGCTCCTGTAATTTTATAGTCTGATACCTCATACATTCCTACAACTTTGCATATCTTGCAGTTTGATTATCTGAGAAACTCTAATATACATATCATAAAAATTTGTAGTTGATGAAATATTGTTCACTTAATAAAAGGTATCAATATTTGAGTCTTAGAAATGTCTCAAAAAAGTGAATTGAGAGTGAGATGTGTCTAAATTTTGGGGATGTGATTTATAGTTGATAATTCAATGCCAGAGCAGGATTTAAGATTGAAATAGTATATATTAATAGTTAGAATTTGGTGGCAATGAGGGATGAATTTTTGAATTAATGCTTGACAAGTATCATTCACATGAAAAGCCCACTTGGACCCCATTCTCATGGGTCTCTTGTTCTAATGAGGGGTACTCAAGAATTCTTTTATTAAAATGTATAGATTTTAGGATGTCTCTAGAATGATCGAAATTATATATAATTCATTTTTGTGGATAAGAATTTCCTGTAATGGCAATATTAAATTCTTTGTGCAATTAAGACTAAAAATTAAAAATGCTACCATGGCTAGTTTTTTGTTTTGTTTTTTTGTTTTGGTTTTGTTTTTGGTTTTGGTTTTTCAAGACAGGGTTTCTCTGTGTTGCCCTGGCTGTCTTGGAACTCACTCTGTAGACCAGGCTAGCCTCGAACTCAGAAATCCACCTGCCTCTGCTTTCCACGTGCTGGGATTAAAGGCGTGTGCTACCACTGCCCGGCGCTAGTTTTTAGTTCTGTAGTTGCAAAATTGATGGCAGGGAAGTCTAGCATAAAATAAGATGGCATGAACACACTCTACCTCATCTCTCCTACTTAATACAGACATAACATTTATAACCTACTTAGGACATTGAAAAGCAAATAGGAGAAAATTGAAGAGGAAAACTGGAAATGAAAATACCACAAATTGGTGGTAAGTCTTCCATTTTTACCTCTGATACCAGTCTCCATCCCTGAGCACACTATAAACAAGAACTGAAGCCAGACTTCAGAACCTAGTTTTTATTTAGAAAGCAATAAACTAAATGAGAAAGAAAAAAAATAAACGTGGAGAGAAAGTGGAGAAATTTACCATTTTAATTGTTTTTCCTCATTCTTATTTCTTCTTATCAGCTTAGGAAGATAATGTCACAGTGGTAGTGATGGTGCCAATGATAGTGATAGTAGCAGAGCTGCAGACATCTAAAATTCTGAGAAATAGATCCCTCACTTTTTCTAAAAGGGCTCTATAGTCATAGGAATCTAATAAATTGAGAAAAATAGGATTCAGGTGAAATTAGAAATTACTGGTTTTTAAATACATGCAAGATTTGAAAGTAAGAATTATAGCACTGTCTATTTAGTTTTAAATTGGGTTAGAGAAAGAGACAGACAGCCTAGTAAGATTTTTACAATCTTCTGAAATGGAATTCTATTAGTTATCAAGAGACTGAAAAATTAAATAAGTATGATAATCACAAAAGAAAAAGAGCTAATCTAAAGTATATAATCAAAACTGTGATTGATATATTCACATGCATTGCTAGTGTTTAAATGGCCTTAGAGGGGAAAGAAGAGTAAAAACAAATGAAAAAAAGTATGAAAAATCTAACAACAAAAAAATACAGATAAAACTAAATAAATGTTACACTAGAAACCAGATCTTTCTACAGTTACATTAAATGCAAATAATTTGAACACCAATTAAAATATAAAACTTGTCAGAATAAGCTTAAACAACCACAGGACCTAATTATAGGCTGTACATAACAAACTCACTTGAAATATAATGACATAACTCCATGGAAATTAAAAGCATAAAAAAATCTTTCATCCATCATTAATCAAACGAAAGTTCAAGATGATAAATGAATATCGTACATATTTAAATCTCAAACAAAGAAAATTATAAAGGATAAAGAGGACTATTACAAAGTGATAGAAAGGTTAATTTGCCAAAGAGAAATACAGATAGAGAATATACACTGACAATCGAGATTTGTAATACAGGAGTCAAACCATGACAGAACTGAAAAGTTGACAAACTTGTGTAAATGGGTTTTTTTTTTTAACTCTCTCCTCTCCCAGGAACTGGTAGAATTGAGAAACAAAAGTAATTGTTTAAGATAATCAAGGTAGTCAAGAACTGAATAATGCCACCAATCCAAAGGTATTGACTAACTATCTAGCCTGAAAGACACAATGGCTACTCTTTATGGATGCACACAGATTATAGATGACCACAATAGATGAAATTCTGGATTGTAAAACAAATCTTATCAAATTTAAAGGAATGGAATCATAAAGAATATGTTCTCTAACTACAGTGAAACTGTTCTACAAAACAATGAGGGTAAAACGAGTACCAAAAAATTCAAAATGCAGTCAGGCAGTGGTGGCACACACCTTTAATCCCAGCACTTGGGAGGCAGAGGCAGGCAGATTTCTGAGTTCAAGGCCAGCCTGGTCTACTCCAGGACCAGGACAACCAGGGCTATACAGAGAAACCCTGTTTCGAAAAACAAAACAAAACAAAAACCAAAAAACAAAAAATCAAAATGCTTGAAAATTGGACAGTATGCTATTAAATTATTAATGAATGAAGAATAAGAAAAAAATCTAATTTGAACAGAAATGTAATTGAAGGACTATAGCCAGTTGAATTTTTAAAAATGAGTTTTTTTTGAGGTATAATTTATATGAATGAAATTGTATTTATTTTAGTAAATTTGATCATTTGTAAACTTTAGAAAATTTTTATTATTTTAATAAAATATCTCAATCCTAAGCAACCAATTTACTTTTCTTTAGATTTTTCTTTTTCTGTTTTTTTATAAATAGGATACTTCAATAGCTTTGGGGGCTTACTGATTTTATTTTACATCTTAAAACAATATGCTTAACTAATTTTATTGAATACTCACTTTATGAAAGACAAACTAGGTTCCCTGTGACCCAGAAGAGACATAAATATTATGGTTCAGTGGGGAAAACCAACTAACCACAAAATGACATGAGTAAATTCATAATTTCAACTGAATGTTCTAATGATCTGGACATCAAGGCAAAGCTTCCTTGAGGAAGTCACCTATGACTAAAAGTGAAAACTAGTAAATTCAACTCATTAAAGACTCGAACATTTCGTATAGATGGAATGGGCTGTCCCCATTTAGTCAGAGGAGGCATATTGTGACAAGTTACTGAGAAAATGTTCAGAGGAGAAAGAAGGATGCTGAGACACCAGCCTAGGACAAAAGATGCGTTCAGGTTATATTAGATCTATTGCAAAACCAAGAGGAAGCCACTTAAACAGGTTGTGGAGGGAAGGTGAGTGACATCACACGCTTTCTCACTACAGTGCGAGCAATGAATTGAGAGAAAGTCACCATGAACAACAGGAAATCACTTAGGGGTTATTCTGAACTTTATGAGTTCCTTTGGGATCTATACTGGCATGCAAAATGGGTCTCAGAGAATGGCCAACTGTCACATACTAACCATTAGAGTGCATTTTCCAAAGTCATTTAGCATGGTTGATTGAGAGAAATAATAGTGTATATATCCAGGATAAGAAAAAAAAATCACAAACCCTTTTACATGTTATTGGTGTGAATGCAAAATTGGTACATTAACTCTGGGATACAGATTTTGCAATGTTTTATGAAGTTAAATCCTTACTGACACGGAGTAGAGGGGAACAGATTTTTCCCTGGGTAATTAGGCAAATGTTAAACACCATTAAGCCATGTTAAATTCACTAGTAGTGTTAAAAGCCAGTTCTTTATGTTTATGTTGTGTTCATTTTCATGTAAATAAGCAAAGATGTTGGAGATGAGACAGTCAAACTAGTTAGCAGCTGTTGAACTTTCCCTTCCTATCTCTGTTGCCTTAAGCACAATGCCTATTAGTCTATCAGTCAAGTGGGCCACCTTTAAGCACCATTATCCTCTAACACTCCAGAAACCCTGACACAACTGTAGTGTGATTCACAGTAGATTGTCCTTGCTCCTGATTGCAGAGCTTCATCCAGGATTGCTTCAAATAGTTAGTAACAGACTTTTTGTTATTATAAATCTCAATTGACTGTCACAAGACAGTCATTTCTCCTGAGGGCAGAGAGCAAACACTTTTCCCAACTAGTCTAGCAGAAAAACAAGCCATGCTGGGTGCTAAGAGGTAAGGTAATACTGGCTCCAATGTCAATGTTTGTGATTGTTTCTAAGGGATGAGTTGTGATTGGCTCAAACAAATCACTTGATTGTTCCAAAACAGTGACTGTGGGCTGTGATTGGTTCAAATGAATGGCTGGTATTAGTCAAAACATGTAGTTACAGTTATTCCAAACAAATGGTTGTTACAGGTCAATGCAAGAGGCGTCTTGTACAGAGACAAGTTATCTCAGGCTCTGGCTGAGAGGTTGTGATGGTTAGTGTTAATTGTCAGTTTGACAGGACCTGGAATTACTTACAAGACATGCCACCAGGGGTACCTGTAAGAGGTTATATTGATTAGGTTAATTGAAATGGGAAGAAACACAGGAAAAGTGGGTAGCATCATTTCCTAGAATTGAGTCCCAGACTGTATAGAAAGGGAGTGCTTCGGGGTGGGGGTGGTGCACGCCTTTAATCCCAACACTTGGGAAGCAGAGGCAGGAGGATTTCTGAGTTTGAGGCCAGCCTGGTCTATAGAGTGAGGTCCAGGACAGTCAGGGCTACACAGAGAAACCCTGTCTCAAAAAACTAACGAACCAAACGAAAAACCAAAAAAAAAAAAAAAAAAAAAAAAAAAGTGCTAACACTGCTCTCTTTATAGGTGCAATACTACCAGCTGCTCCAGTTTCCTGTTGCCTTGACTTCTTCCCAGCCATGATAGACTAGATCTTCAAACTGTGAGCTGAAATAAATTTTTCTTTCCTTAAGTTGCTTTTGTTGAAGTATTTCACCTCAGTGACAGGAAAAGTAACCTAATACAGGTGTCCCACAGGGACCTGATAACTGAGGTCTATGAAAGGACTGCAGTGCTGTAGAGTATTATTGACTACCACTTCTGGCTGCCCACTGCTGCCACTTACCGCTGCTAAGCACTGATGGAAGTGAGATCTGCAGGAGAAGAGCACTTGAGCATCCCTTGTCTACACACAATTTTATTCAGGTAGTGTTAAAGAGCCCTAAGTTTGTTGATGGTTGACATAACTATATATTATTTAGTAACCTCTGTTCTTAGAGAATGGAAAACAACCTTTTGCACAAAAAACCTGCACATGGTGATTGTATGAAGATATTTATAGTCACCAGAGGCCAGAAAGAAAAAACAAACAAAGATCATCCAATGAGCTATTAATTAAGCAAATTATAGTACAATTATACAGTATAATACTACACAGTTGTAAAATGGGAATAGCATTGTGAAACAGGTTTGGGTGAATTTCAAAGTCCTGTTGAATGAAAGAAGCAAATACCAAAATATTATCTACAGTATGATCATTTACAAAAACAATACTGCTGCAGGGATGGTGACCAAATAGTGATAGTCAGGGACTGGGTAAACTAGGGCAGGGGGCAGGCAGGGAGTATTAACCATTAAAAACTGAAAGAAGGGAGAGTTTTTAATGAGGTGGTATATCTTTCAATATCCTGATTTTAGTACTCGTTCCACAGATTTCTATGTTAAATTTCTTATATTATTTTTAAAGTGAAATAAGACATCAAGTATGTGAATAAGCTAAAATAGAGATCTTGAAACTCAATTGACAAAGGGACGATGATAGTTTATATGATAGTTATTACCATAAAAATTATCTTGTTAATTATTTTTAGTTTGCTTCTGATTTCAAATCTTATGCTGTAAAAATAGTGATCATCAACCTCTATGGGATATTTTCAATAAAGTTGGAGAAGATTTTGATGAAAAAACCATCTAGAGTAATTTGACTGAGAGAGGTTATGTATGATCCTCAGTGTCACAAAAACCAGATCACGTGTCTCTCAGAACATGAACTGATATCTCGCTCAAACTACCACTTTTCTTCCCAGAATCTTTAAATAGAGATGTATGTCTTTTTCTCAAGGTACCAGTCCTTCCTATTAGTCTTCTCCTGGAACATAAAATTATACCCTGCTGGCTTATTCAGAGCCCTGACAGGAAGCATCCTGCTTAGTAGCAGGTAAACACAGTTGCCTGACTAGAGCTGCTTCCTCATCAGAGGACCAGGTTCCAGAGCAAATTAATAGTGACAACAATAATATCGAATAATATGCATTGCTATTTTTTTAAGCCCAATTACATGTTGCTATAAAATGGGCCTAAATTATGACTTTCTTTCCTGGTGAAAGTCTTAATTAAAGTGATGCATTTTAACATACTTTTGCTACATGATATAAATTATTTCTTGGCACCTCAATTTTTGTACTCTTCCCTTTAGTAATCTTTCCCATGCAGTGTTAAAGAAGAAAATTGGTGATTAATAAAGGGGTGAACAGGTGGGTACACTGCTTCTAAAACATCAGCAGTATAATAATTTCTTAATTATTATCATAGTCTATAAGGGATTAAACACACGGTGATACATTTCTTTCTACTTCTGGTGCCTACTAGCTACTGGCATTCTGTTTTAGTTCCAATAATTAATTGGAAATGAGGTATTGCTATACATTTTCTTCTTCCTCTTTTAGTCTTTTTAGTAACCATCCTGTCACATTTGTGATGCAAATGCTGCAGCAGTCCATGGAATTTCAGCAATCTGGGAGACTGCCTCTCAGAAAACCTTGAAGAACTTTTGGGAAATTAACATTTTACTCCCAAAAGCGGAATTTTCTCTATGCCTTTGAAAGAAGCAGATGAAAGCTGCGTAATTGCTCTGTTTTCATCAAGGTGAAGGAACCAATGCAACATTCAGTGTATCAGACAATGGAGGAGAGAATACACTTGTCTTCCCGTAGGCGGCTGCTGTCTGTGAAAGGGTGCTAAATGTACAATTAGACACAGAGTACCTGCCATCTCTGTAATAACCACCCACTTTGTGGGATAAGTGTCCTGCCTGTCCAGATAAGGCTTGTGTTTGATTAAGGGAATCATTCAGTGTAAATGCTGGCCCTTGTAGCCAATCAAAGCCAGAGTCAGTCTATCCATTATAGACCTGTCAATCATGTCTGTTTGCTTATTAAAGTTCCTGTAGTGAGCCCAGTGGCTTCTCTTTGGTATGCTAAGTAGTCCCAAACCTTGCTAACATCTTAGAGTGAAGTCACAGGCATTTGAATGACTCTGGAAGAGTATACAGGCCTTCCCCAATTTACCATTGCAGTTTGTTCCAAAAGTTTGTTTGTAAGTCAGTTGTTTGAAAGTTGAGAAGCATTTTTCCCATGGAAACAATGTTACAAATGGTGGGAAGTTTCCCAGAGCAGTCACAAAAGCCTATTTAACCGAGAAGATGGCTGGACTATGAAGCCTATAGCACTGGGGAGCCAGCCACTATCAAGATGACTGTTTCTATGGGAAAATGCTCAGTGAAGCTAATTGTGGATGCCAATAGCAATTTCCCAGCCCTGGGAGATGGAGTCAGGACAAGCTATATCCCTTTTTCCTTCAGACTAGTATGATGGGAAGATGGAAAATCCTGTGGGAATCAAAGAGCCAGAGTATGGAAGGGGTGGGGGTTGGACAAGAGATTTCTGAAGAGGATAGGGTGGACAGATTAACAAATAGCAGTGGGTGGGTGGCTAGTTAAATTGGACTTTCTGATAAAGAAAGGGTGTTTTAAAATATGTTCAATAGAATTAGAATATAACCTTTGAAAGTATTTATTTCTTGGAAATGTCTGTTTTAGCTGTATCCTGATCCCACAATTTGAATGGAAAATGTCTCCCTGACAGGTTCATGCATTTCAACACTTGATCCCTGGTTAGTGGCACTACTGGGAAGAGGTTAGAAAGGTACCACTGAGAACAGGGGGTCGTAAGCATTATACACAGCCTTGGCTTAGTTTCCTTTTCTGCAGCTGTAATAAAATACTATGACAAAATCAACCCGAGGAAGAAAGGATTAATTATGGCTCACAGGCCAAAGATTCTATCATGATGGAGAAGACAAGGTAGCAGGAACTTGAAGCACCTAATCATATTATGTCCACAGTCAGGAAGCAGAAAACAGAAGGATGCATGCTGCTGCTCAGCTTCCTTCATTTATTATGAATGAGCAGACTTGACTGATTGATCAATAGACTAAGTCTTTGGTTTGGCTGTATAGGCTACTTACATATTTCAAGATCCCAACCAGTGAATGATGCCACTCATACTCAGGAGGTCTTCCTACCTCAATGAAAACAACTATGATAATCACTCACAGGCATGCCTAGGAGTCTAGTCCTCGGCTTATTCTAGATTCTATGAAGTTGATAATTCTATCACAGGACCCTACTTCTAACCCAACCTCCTTCTCTCTGCTTTCTGGTCTGCAGAGACACCATGAGTCCCAACCACAGTTTTCCCCCACTATAAAATCTATCATGCTTTCCTTGCCACAGTTGACTGTACTCTCAAGCTGTAAGCCAAGATAAATTCTTCACCCTTAAGGTTTTTCTCCAACATTTTGTCACAGTAATAGGAAAGTAACTAATATACCCAAATGATGGCTAGGGCAATTTAAAGCAACCGTGGGCCTCATGGAAAGAGTTGAAACTAGAGTCATTAGACCTTCTGAGATTCAGTCACTCCATTCCCACACACTGTCATAACTAATAACTGTTTATTAATATTAAGTAAATGATATTCCAACTTATTATTCCCAGATTCCAAAGGAAGGGCATTATATGTGTCAAATAATATACAATTATTTTTTGGAATCACCATACATATTCAGAGGTAGAAGTCTCAGATCTGCTGTAGACAAAATTGGTCATTACTGAACTTAGGCTATTGTCTATATAATTTGTAGAGAACACCTGAAAAACAAGTACTAGATTAATGGTAGACTGAAGGAACATCATGCACTATTGTATGAGGTATGTTGTATGTGTGTGTGTGGAATGACTCATACAGTCATCAATGACCCATCAAGGATATGTAACTGGCAAATGACAAGACAACATAAAATTCAGAGTGAGTTGTCATTTAGGTAGGGTGCCTAAATATAGGCTAAATGTAGGTCCCTAAATTTAGGCTGAAGAGTGACTGAGTTACGTGTAGAAAAGGCTATCTTGGGAAGATTTTGTTTTGTTTTGTTTTCAGCCTTGAGTGACTATGTTGCCTAATATCCTAGGTTCCTACTATATTTCTCACAGTTCAAATAAATCTGTTTAATGTACAAAATTTACCTTCAATAGTATGAGATGTTGATTTTTGATTGTCAGAAATTGTTTTTATTTCAGATAGGTTATAGAAAGTGTTTCATCTGTGGGTAATTTTTGATCATCTGGAAAGTATCATTTAGCTAGTCCATTGCTTGAATTGCTGCTAAAGAGAAGTTGTTTCAGAGTTTATTGTTCTTTGTGAGTAGGCTGTACAGTTCACTCTGACTTTCTTTGTTGTTTGTTTTTACTTTGCTGTTTTTCGGTCTTTGATGTATAGTGTGATGGCTTTGCATGAAATTTTCTCTTTCTTTATCCCGTTTTACCATCTCTGTGTTTCTTCCTCCTTCACAGGTTCCTCTGAGACTTCATCTTTTTTTCTCCCTTTCTATACACACACACACACACACACACACACACACACAGCATGGAGATTCTCAGATCAATGTATTTGTATATTAAACAATTGTACAATTTTCTACTTAATATCTCTTTAAATAATTGTTCCTATCTCTGTACTCTTTGAGATTTCAGTAAAATGAAATTTATACATTATTTTTTCTTTTCTCTTTTTATTGGATATTTTTTATTTACGTTTCAAATGTTATCCCCTGTCCTGATTCCCCCCCTGGAAACAACGTATCCCAACCCCCCATCCTTCTGCTTCCTGAGGGTGTTCCTTAACCCACTCACCAAATCCCACCTCCCCACCCTCAAATTCCCCTACACTGGGGCATCGAGCCTTCACAAGGCCAAGGGCTTATTTTCCCACTGATGCTCCAACATATGTAGCTGTAGCCATGGGTCCCTCCATGTGTACTCCTTGGTTGGTGGTTTAGTCCCTGGGAGCTCTGGGCAGTCTGGTTGGTTGATATTGTTGTTCTTCCTATGAGGCTGCAAACTCCTTCAGCTCCTCCAGTCCTTTCTCTAACTCCTCCATTAGGGACCCTGAGCTCAGTCCAATTGTTGGCTGAGAGCATCTGCCTCTGTATTTGTCAGGCTCTGGCAGGGCCTCTAAGGAGACAGCTATATCAGGTTCCTGTCAGCATGCACTTTTTGGCTCACACAATAGAGTCTGGGTTTGGTGAGTGCATATGAGATGATTCCCAGGTGGGACAGTCTCTGGATGACCTTTCCTTCAGTCTCTACTCCACACTTTGTCTCCATATTTCCTCCCCTGAGTATTTTGTTTCCCTTTCTAAGAAAGACCAAAGCATCCACACTTTGGTCCTCCTTCTTGGTCTGTAAATTGTATCTCCGGTGAAAATTCCGAGCTTCTGGGCTAATATCCACTTATGAGTGAGTGCATACCATGTGTGTTCTCTTGTGACTGGGTTACCTCACTCAGGATGGTATTTTCTAATTCCATCCATTTGCATAAGAATTTCATAAACGTTTTGTTTTTAATAGCCCAGTAGTACTCCATTGTGTAAATGTACCACATTTTCTGTATCCATTCTTCTGTTGAAGGACATCTGAGTTCTTTCTAGCTTCTGCCTATTATAAATAAGGCTGCTATGAACATAATGGAGCATGTATCCTTGTTATATATTGGAGAATCTTTTGGGTATATGCACAGGAGTGATATAGCTAGGTCTTCAGGTAGTACTATGTCCAATTTTTTCAGGAACCACCAGAATGATTTCCAGAGTGGTTGTACCAGCTTGCAATCCCACCAACAATAGAGGAGTATTCCCATTTCTCCACTTCCTTTCCAGCAGTTGCTGTCACCAGAGTTTTTGATCTTAGCCATTCTGACTGGTGTGAGGTGGAATCTCAGGGTTGTTTTGATTTCCATTTCCCCAATGACTAAGGATATTGAACATTTCTTTCGGTGCTTCTGGGCAATTTGATATTCCTCAGTTGAAAATTCTTTGTTTAGCTCTGTTACCCATTTTAATAGGGTTATTTGATTCTCTGGATTCTAATTTCTTAAATTCTTTGTATATATTGGATATTAGCCCTCTAGCAGATGTAGGATTGGTAAAGATCTTTTCCCAATTTGTTGGTTGCCATTTTGTCCTATTCCCATATTTCTGGGTCTTCAATTCTATTCCTTTGATCTACCTGCCTGTCTCTGTATCAACCATTCAGTTTTTATCGCTATTGCTCTGTACTACAGCTTGAGGTCACTGATGATGATTCCCCCAGAAGTTCTATTATTGTTGAAAACAGTTTTTGCTATCCTGGGTTTTTTGTTATTCCAAATGTATTTGCAAACTGTTCTTTCTAACTCTATGAAAAATTGAGGATTCACGGGAATTGTGTTGAATCTGTAGATTGCTTTCAGCAAGATGGCCATTTTAAGTATATTAATCCTGGCATTCCATGAGCAGGGGAGATCTTTCTATTTTCTGAGATCTTCTTCCATTTCTTTCTTCAAAGACTTGAAGTTCTTGTCATACAGATCTCTCACTTACTTGGTTAGAGTCACACTAAGGTATTTTATATTGTTTGTGACTATTGTGAAGGGTGTCATTTCCCTAATTTCTTTCTCAACCTGTTTATCCTTTGAGTAGAGGAAGGTTACTCTTTTGTTTGAGTTAATTTTATATCCTAGCACTTTGCTGAAGTTGATTATCAGCTTTAGGAGTTCTATGGTGGAATTTTTGGGGTCACTTAAGTATACAATCATATCATCTGCAGATAGTGATACTTTGACTTCTTCCTTTCCAGTTTGTATCCCTTTGACTTTCTTTTGTTGTCTAATTGCCATAGCTAGAACTTCACGTACTATATTGAATAGGTAGGGAGAGAGTAGGCAGCTTTGTCTAGTCCCTGATTTTAGTGGTATTGCTTTAAGTTTCTCTCCATTTAGTTTGATGTTGGTTTGCTGTATATTACTTTTACTATGTTTAGATATAGCCCTTGAATTTCTGATCTTTCCAAAACTCTTAACATGGAGGGATGTTGAATTTTGTCAAATACTTTTTCAGCATCTGATATGCTCATTTTTTTCTTTGAGTTTGTTTATATAGTAGATTGTGTCAATGGATTCCCATATATTGAAGCATCCCTGCATCCCTGAGATGAAGCCTACTTAATCTTAGTGAATGATCATTTTGATGTGTTCTTGATTAGGTTTTCGAGAATTTTATTGAGTATTTTTGCATAGATGATCATAAGGGAAACTGGTCTGAAGTTCTCTTTCTTTGTTGCATCTTTGTGTGACTTAGGTATAAGCATTAGTTGTGGCTTCATAGAATGAATTGGGCAGTGTTCCTTCTGTTTCTCTTTTGTGGAATAGTTTGAAGAGTATTAGTATTAGATGTTCTTTGAATGTCTGATAGAATTCTGCACTAAACCCATCTGGTCCTGGGCTTATTTTGGTTGGGAGACTTGTAATCAGTGCTTCTATTTCTTTTGGGGTTATGGGACTGTTTAGATGGTTTATCTGATCCTGATTTAACTTTGACACCTGGTATCTGTCTAGAAATTGTCCATTCATCCAGATTTTCCAATTTGGTTGATTATAGGCTTTTGTAGTAGGTTATGATTTTTTTTCAATTTACTCAGTTTCCATTGTTAAGGCTTCCTTTTCATTTGCTTTTATTAACTTGTATACTGTCTCTGTGCCCTCTTGTTAGTCTGGCTAAGAGTTTATCTATCTTGATTTTCTCAAAGAACCAGCTCCTGGTTTTGTTGATTTTTTGTATAGTTCTTTTTGTTTCTACTTGGTTGATTTCAGCCCTGAGTTTGATTATTTCCTGCCTTCTAGTCCTCTTGGGTCTATTTGCTTCTTTTTGTTCTAGAGCTTTCAGTTGTGCTGTCAAGCTGCTAGTGTATGCTCTTTCCAGTTTCTTTATGGAGGCACGTAAAGCTATGAGTTTTTTCTTAACACTGCTTTCATTGTGTCCCATAAATGGTATGATGTGCCTTCATTTTCATTAGATTCTAAAAGTCTTTCATTTCTTTCTTTATTTCTTAATTGACCAAGTTATTATTGAGTAGAACATTGTTCAGCTTCCATGTGTATTGAAGATCAGCCTTGGTCCTTGGTGATCCGATAGGATGCATGGGATTATTTCAGTTTTCTTGTTTCTGTTGATGCTTGTTTTGTAATTGATTATAATCAGTCAATTTTGATGAAGATACCAAGAGGTGCTGAAAAGAAGGAATATATATATATTAGGAGGAAATGTTCTATAGATATCTGTTAAATCCATTTGGTTCATAACTTCTGTTAGTTTCACCATGTCTCTGTTTAGTTTCTGTTTACATGATTTGTCTATTGCTAAGAGTGGGGTGTTGAAGTCTCCTACTATTATTGTGTGAGGTGCAATGTGTGCTTTGAGCTTTAGTAAAGTTTCTTTTATTAATGTGGGTACCCTTGCATTTGGAGCATAGAAGTTCAGAATTGAGAGTTCATCCTGGTAGGTTTTTTCATTGATGAGTATGAAGTGTCCTTCCTTATCTTTTTTGGTAGCTTTTGGTTGAAAGTCAATTTTATTCGATCTTAGAATGGCTACTCCAGCTTGTTTTTGTGACTATTTGCTTAGAAAAATTTTTCCAGCCTTTTATTCTGAGGTAGTGTGTTGGATCATGAAAGACAGTCTGTATTCTGGTTGAGAGAGGCTTACTCCAGAGACTCAGTAGAAAATTCAACAAGGGACTGAACCATAAGCTAAGCTCCCAGACATTAGGCTCCTGACACCCGGAGCCCTCAACTCCATAATCCTGTGGCTATGAGTTAGGTAGGCAATGCCCCAAATTCCAGGTATTCTGTCTGGACTCTATCCCCACAGTTACCTGGCTAGAGTCAGGTACGTCCCACCCCACAGTTACTGAGCAGCAGCAAGGTAGCCCAGCCTACTATTAAAGGGGCTGCTTGACCCCTCCTCTCTCTCTCTTGCTTCTCTTGCTCTCTTTTGCTTTCTCTCTTGCCCTCTTGCTCCCCCTCTTTCTCCCTCCCTTTCCCTCTCTCTCCATGTGGCCATGGCCAGCCTCTCTTCTTCTTCTTCTTCTTCTTCTTCTTCTTCTTCTTCTTCTTCTTC
>JADRCC010160244.1:0-11205 GCA_019843855.1 Hylomyscus alleni | reverse complement strand
CATGGGGAGGGGGGAGGCAACAGGGGTTTGTTCTTGTTGTTTTTGATTGTTCATTAAATATTATTTAGAAAATAAAAAAAATATTAACAAAAAAAACCAGAATACCTGCATGTATGTGTGTACATAGTAGGTATGTATGTTGTATGTATGTATGTATGTATGTGCTCACACACAAGTGTATGTATGTTCAGAACTCTGATTCGGAATAATTCAACATTGTTGAAGACCTTCTATTTCCTTAAGGAGCATCTGTTTGCACTATATCAAAGCAATGCAGAACTTTTTCTTTTTCTTTTTCTTTTGCATTTGAATGTGGAGCTATTTGTCTGTAAAGCACGTTTTTGCTTGGATAAAGTGTTCTATTTTAAGTCTTTAATTCTTCTTCCATTAGTCAAGATTCTTTTACCAGTATGGGATACCAACTTCAGCAAGATGGGTATGGGAAATGCATAAGAAGCTGTAAGATAATAGGGTCTTAATGCCAAGTTCTAGAGGAAGACCTAGCAAAACAGCAACGTAATGCTGCGAGTTTATCAGCCTGCAATGTCTGAGAGTTTATAAGATCTGGTTGACCAATAATGCATAGCTTCTAAAAGCTATGTAAAGATCTAGAAAGAGTGAATCTGGGGGAGAGAGAAGGTTGTTGGTAGAACTGGCAAGAGTGTAGTGAGGGAAGGCTGCAGTCAGGATGTATGAGGGAAAAGCAAAATAAAAATAAAGCAATGCATTTAAAAGTACTATCTCTGTGCTAACTTAGAGTTTTACTCATTCTGTTGTGATGAATTGATAAACCTACATATTGGTAAAGTGGCAGGCAACCTTTAATCTCCTTGGATGAATTTCAAAATGAGTTTAAGAGGTAAGTAATAGGGCTCAGTAGCTTATAGGAGGGGTTAAACATTCAAGAAGTTTCTTTTCAAATGCGTATGGGACTTACATACATGCAGAAAAGTAGAACCTGTGGTTATAAAAATCCTACACAGGTTTCGAAAACATGTAAAGATAAAACAACAACAATAACAAAAAGTAAACAGGGTATAGTTCCCAATCATTGACTGTTGTATCTGTTAGGGTATAGATTTACAAGTTTGAGGATTTCATGGTTAAACTGTCATTAATTTGTTTGGAAATCCATTTTCCTAAATCAAGTGAAGGCTCCTGTTGTCTCTGCTAATCAACTCCCCCACTTAATAGGGGCTGGCAGCCAGCCTGCAGCTCCAGCCAGTCAGACTCCCAAGGGGCTTCTCAGGGCCATATGTTGCTAATCTCCACTCTACTCAATTTCCGGAAATGTATTCCCTTTTCCCACCTCTCGCTTTAAATGAATAATTTTATGTAGCTGTGCATGAACAGGTATGGCTCATATGACATCAACAGTAAGGCAGTTCAGTTTGTGTTCCTAATCTCAGGAGTTGCTACATCCTAAGACCTTACTCTTTCCTCTATTTCATTCCTTAAGCTTTTGCTCTTTGACCTGGCAATAGGCACACACTCTTCTCTAATACATTCTTATTTCTTCCTTAGGTTTGGGCTCCATATTTTTCCTTCTTTCTCCATCAGGTTTCTTTACACCAATATCTGTATTTATTTATTTTTCATTGTAAAAAGGCTATATTTCAATGACCCTCAAATCACTGAAGGATTTTACCTCCATCGTAGCTAAGCTGAGAGTTGACAGTTCTGCTGCACCAAGGAATGAATTGTAGGCACAATTATTGGATACAGACTTCCTGTTATGTTCAAAACTATTTGACTTGAGTGAGTGATTTTATTCTCAGGCCACAGAGAACAGGTTACATTCACTTAAGAAATGGTGTGTGTATTAAGATAGTCTATCCATAAAGTCATTCACCCACTGTTTCAATAAACAATGGTTCTGCTTGGGGGGGGGTGGCGTAGACATTAGGTGTGGCTAAGAATCTGGTTCATTGGCTGTTATGATTTGGAAAAGCATTCATCTCAGAGAAAGAGTAACTTATAAAGTCCTCTTCTTCAAACTTGATACAAGAGCTACAAATGTCAAGAAAAGCATTCAGTCTCACTCTTTGTTGTTCTCTTTCCTACAAGCCACCTTCCAAGTTAATTGTCTATGTTTCCCTTGTGTATATAAATACTTTTGAAATATATACGCTGTTCTGAAAACCATAGTATAGTGTAAAAACATGAAATAAACAATATTACAAATAGGCTGAGATAGGAGAAGCAAGATTTTAAAACCCTTATGTTGTACACAGCAAGACACTGTCACAAACAAGCTGCAAGTTGTTCAATATTAGACCTATTTCTCCAATTACCAAATTAGAGACCATCTGATGACAATAAACAAATTTCTAATTCCTCATATTTTTGTATTCCAATCACTTAGGATATGTTGGTAATATTAATTTTCATATTAAAATATTAAGAAAAGGTAATTGTCACTTCCTGTGGTTTGTGTTGTAAGAGGTGGAATTAGATTTGTGTGGATTTATTGAAAGATTACTTTCTTGCTTCTTCTAGGGTATAGTTTTGCTCCTTATGTTGATGTTTTCCATCTATTGTCCTTTGTAGAGCTGGATTTGTGGAAAGATATTGTGTAAATTTTGTTTTATCGTGTAATATCTTGTTTTCTCCATTTATGATAATTGAGAGTTTTGCTGGGTATAGTAACCTGGGTTGGCATTTGTGTTCTTGTAGGGTCTGTATGACATCTGCCCATGATCTTCTAGCTTTCATAGTCTCTAGTGAGAATTCTGCCGTAATTCTGATAGGCCTGCCTTTATATGTTACTTGCCTTTTTTCCCTTACTGCTTTTAAAATTCTTTGTTTAGTGCATTTGGTGTTTTTATTATTATGTGATGGGAGGAATTTCTTTTCTGGTCCAGTCTATTTGGAGTTCTGTAGGCTTCTTGTATGTTCATGGGCATCTCTTTCTTTAGGTTAGGGAAGTTTTCTTCTATAATTTTGTTAAAGATATGTACTGGCCCATTACATTGGGAGTCTTCACTCTCTTCTATACCTATTATCCTTAGGTTTGGTCTTCTCATTGTGTCCTAGATTTCCTGGATGTTTTGGGTCAGGAGCTTTTTGCTTTTTGCATTTTCTTTGACTGTTGTGTCAATGTTTTCTATGGTGTCTTCTGCCCCTGAGATTCTCTCTTCTATCTCTTGTATTCTGTTGGTGATGCTTGCATCTATGACTCCTGATTTCTTTCCTAGGTTTTGTATCTCCAGGCTTGTCTCTCTTTCTGATTTCTTTATTGTTTCTATTTGTTTTTAGATTCTGGATGGTTTTGCTCATTTCCTTCACCTGTTTGATTATGTTTTCCTGTAGTTCTTTAAGGGATTTTTGTGTCTCCTCTTTAAGAGCTTCTAGCTCTTTACCTGTGTTCTCCTGTATTTCTTTGAGGGTGCTATTTATGTCTTTCTTAAGGTCCTGTATCATCATCATGATAAGTGATTTTATATCTGAATCTTGCTTTTCCGGTGTTATGGTGTGTCCAGGACTTGCTATGGTGGGAGAATTGGGTTCTGATGATGCCAAGTAACCTTGGTTTGTGTTGTTTATTTTCTTATGCTTGCCCCCAGCCATCTGGTTATCTCTAGTGCTATCTGCCCTTGCTAAATCTGACTGGAGTCAGTCCTTCTGTGATCCTGGTTGTTTTAGAACTCCTCAGAATCAGACTGTCTCTGTGATCCTGTGATTCTGGGATCCTGTGACCTTGGGCTTGTTAGAGCACCTGGGAGTGTAGCAACTTCCTCTGTGTGTTGTGGGACTGGCTGTTGAGCCTGGGCCCAAAGTCTGTTCAGGACACCATCCCAGAGAGACTGGAAGGAACCCGAGCCACTCTGCTGGTGGAGTTCCTGTGTGCCTGGTCCCACTGGTCCCAGTTACTTCCTGTGTTGGGACAGATGTTGGATCCTCCTCAGCTCTGATCCTGAGAGTGTCAGAGCGCCTGGGAGTGGAGCTTCCACTGAGTGTTGTGGGACTGGCTGCAGAGCTTGCACCCAAGGTTCGCTCAGGACACCAACCCAGAGATACTGGCCCAATATCTATATTTATTGCATCTGTTTTAAAACAGTCTTTACATTTTGATTTCTATATACATGACTCCTGTATTCTTTGGCTGAATATTTCAAAATATATACTCTGTGAGTCACTTCTCTTCATGCTGTGACAAAATACTTGCCAAAAAAGGACTGTGGAAAGAAGGATGTATTTTGTTGCCTAGCCTGTGATGGTAGGAAGGCATGCTGCAGCAATGGGAGACAGCTGCTCATATTCCTTCTGTATTCAGTAAGCCTAGAAAGATGAGTGTTGATGATCCTTAAACTTTCCTGTGCTTTACTCCACTGTAATTCACTTGGGGCTCAGAGTCTCCATTTAATGTGGGTCTTCTCACCTCAGTTAATCTCCCCTCAAAACACCAACACAGACAAGGCTCTCGGGTGATTTTAGTGTTCCTTTTGTCAAGTTGATAATAAGGATTAACCTGGCCACATCTACTGTATTATTTTTTTCCATGTTCAGGACAAATGCAAAGTGTCTATGAAGTTTTTCTTTAAAAATATATTGTTTGGATGCTTTGTACATTTAGCGATGATATATTACAAGTTAAAGTCCAATAAGAAATTAGGTTTTCTTCCTAAATTGTAGTATTCTGCTAATTTAATAAGTGATTATAAACACAAGTAGCTGAAAACAAAGATAATGGAAGTAATAAATACTGGAATTTAGCAGGATTATGCTAATTAAATTGAAAGAGGATTAAAATGTTTTCAGTTAGTCTCTTATATATCCTTGAACCTGCATGTGTTCTTCCCAGCCTCTATTTGAATCTGACCTTAGCTACTGCCCTCTAGAGAAATTTTTAAACAAATGGCCATTCAAACATAAGAACCATCTATTTCTTTTGAACAGACTAATTTTACCACCTACCTGGTGGCTCCCTTGCTAAATATTTATAAGCACTTTGTTCTTCCCCAATACAAACCCTGGCATTCTAGATAGAGGTTGCAATTTAGTGATGCATTAGTTGACCCTCTTTTCTTAAAATGCATCGGGTTTTATGGTAAGTGCAAAAGGCAGACAAAAATCATGAAAAGAGGCATTTTCCAAACCCCAGGAACCTCAATCTTAAAAGGCAAGATAGAATAGAATAAGCCTTGACAAGAGATTCTAGGGAGAAGAAGAGAGATGTAAAATATCAACTCAGTGGGCCTCAAAAAAAAAAAAAAAAAAAAAAGATTTGTGCAGCATCCATGGTGGTTTACGCTTAACCGCTGCAGAGCAGACAACGGAGAGGGAAATACAGACAAGTCCATTGTGATTTTATTGTGATTCTGAAGAGTACTTTCCTTGATGTCTTCTATTCCAAAACGATAGCATGCATAACCAAACGGGAGTTCAGTTGGAGTCCTGAGATTCTAGACAACTGATGAACCAAGGGCTCACAAACCCTTGAATACGGCAGTGTCCTTGGTGGTGTTGATTGACAATAATGTAGATAAATATTTTGCCTAAATCAATTCCTTAGCTCCTTATGGTAAGAAGTAAAGGGGGGAGGTATTGTAACTGCCTTCCTATTTATTTATTTATTTTCTTTGTTTTCTCTGTGAGCACTATTCTAATTATTACCTCCTTCGAGAAGAAAAGCTATAAGGGTTCATATTTTCATATTTGAGTGAGAAGAAAGGATACAAAGAGAGAGAAAGTTTATGCCTCTTCTGTTTTGTTTTTTATTTTCCTTTGTTATTAAATTAATTTATTCTTTGACAGCTTTCTACACATACATACATTTATATATACATATATACATATATCCATGCACACACACACACACACACACACACACACACACATTTCTGCTATACTCATCCACCAGTTCCTCTCCCATCCATCCCCTCTACTTTCTATATTTGCACCAAGTCCCTTTTACTTGTTCATGTCTTTTTGTTTCTTTTTATTCTTTTCCTTTGTGACTCGCAGGATTCATCCACAGCCACTGGTATGAGTGTGAGTGTTGAGCTATACACATGTCAGGAATGATTCACTGAAGACAGTCATTTGGTTTTCCCCAGCAGCCTTCCACTGTCAATAGCTCCCCTGGAGAGACAGGGGTGAATCCTATGTGTTGCAACCTCTTATAACTGATTGGTCCTGGCCGCAGTGTCCTGCCAGCCCTGTAGAAGGCAACCACACCTGCTGTGAGTTCATGAGTGTCATGGCCACGCCATGTCAAATCTACAGAATAGTGTTTCACATGGTCCCTTCTCCTCACCTTTGGCCTCTTACATTCTTCTTCTTCCTTACTATATGATGTTACCTGAGCCTTGGAGGGAGTGATGTACATGCCTTTCTGTAAAGCATGAGTATGATATTGTATAATATCACACACATATTGATAAATGATTTGCTTTCTTTAATGACAAGCTCTCACTCTGTAGCCTTGATAGCTTTGAACTCACTGTGTATTCTGGAAGCTCATAGCTATACTTTAGCCCCAGCCTCCCATAGATATGAGCTACCACCCCACAGTGCTTTGATTTGACTCTGACATTGAACCTGTGTGTTACTTTATCTTTTTATTCTTAAACTTTTCGAAATAATGTGGCTTCTTTCTAGGGCTTTCTGAAGCAGCTTCCCTTCCCTCACTTAGGGAGATATCATGAGGAATTTACCATTCTCTTTCTTTACCATTTGTCTTTAGTTGAGACAAAATCTTTACATTGTATCAGAGCTTGCCACCTCATTTGGTTATGAAGATAAATCAAACAATCTTGACTTCTTTAAAATTCAACAGAAGAGGTTCTCTCAAATTGTTAAATTCCTGAGTTTAATTTTATTTTAATCAATTAGGTAAGGTTAGGATAAAATTTAAACCATGCAGTTATGCATTCTATTCTAAGATTAACCTGCAATTATGTGTGTGAAGTATGAGCTTTGCTGGGATCTGCTGTATTGGAAATGTTTTGTGCATTCCAGACATGACATAAGACATTTTTTCTCAGTGTGGAATTTCTACAAGTTTCTTTCTTCTTTTTTCTCAACAAGAATAAAAGAGGTCACCAAAATTTTTATAATAAGTTGGGTAATGTAATTGACTAATATTGTTTACATCTTAACTTCTATACTTATATTAATCAAAAACTCTTATTTTTAAACTTTATGACAAAACAATATACATTTTAATATTTGTGTGAAACATGAACTTAATAAACATGATTGGAACTTCCCTGCAACCAAGCAATGTTTTCCTAATGTAAATATATGGTAAGTGTTCTTGCAGGGCTTTAAAAGGAAAAGCCATTATAAAAATCACCCTTGGTAGGAAAATTTCCAAGCTAGCTTCTCAAAGTATTTCCCATTTAAGGGTCTTAACTTTAAGATTCGAATCTAAGTTCAAAGCAATGTATTTTGGTTTTAAAAATGAAGACAAGGGTCTCTCTTATTTTGGGGAAAAGTATATCAATATACTTTTTTCATAAGCATTTGAAAATTTGGAAATTAATCTATGCAGTTACATAAGGAATGGGTGCTGCGTGTTGGCTTTAACATGAATACAAAATTATGTTTTTAACACAAATAATGAAATACAAAATATTTATGTACCAAATATTTTGACTTTTTGAAATATAAATAATGGGAAGCAGAGTGAAACATCAAAATGTGCTGCTGGAGGCTGCTCTTACCCAAGGGGATATTCAAAAGGGCACATGCACAGAACTGTAACAAGAAGATTCATCCCTTTCAACACAGAAGCATGTTTGGCCCAGGGCAAGGCAAGAGGATTACACAATTGGTCTTTTTCTTCATAAACAGAGGTCTTGTTGTTTCACCTCTACAGAAGTTTTTCTAGGTCATATTTTCTCTGTGTTTGAAATGAGAAAGAAATGTGTCAGCTGCAACCATATAAGCAAGAACTTTTTCTGTGTGTGACTCGTTTGCACATTTTAAGTGTGGTTTCATGGCTGGAGACCCCAAATGGCCCCTTCACGATGACATTATAGATATCACTAGATATCAATATAAACAGATAAGAATGCTTAGAACATTAACGAAATTTGCATTAGGAACACAAGACTCATCTTCTTAAATTGATATTTCAGGACTGTTTACGTTATTAAGTATATACTAATCAAATCATATACTTCTAAAGCTTTTTTTTTTCTCATGAGAAATCTCATTCTGTTTTTATGTCCACTCAGGTAAAGATCCAAGTATCATTAAGCAGGTATTAGGGGCCTGTCTTAGATAGATAAATGGTAGATATGGTTCCTAAACAATGCAGTTTTAATTTGCACAGGCAAATAAGACAAAAGAGCTTGAATATACTGGCACACAGGCAAGGGAGTTTATGCAAATTCCACAAGTTCCATCTATTTTTAAGTGCTTTATTGTGTGATATAAATGTAAGACCATATGTTACAAAACCAAAATCAAGACTCATGTTCCAACAATTTGTTTTGTTCCATTATTGAATATGAGAAGCCATCTGGGAGAGGTAGTTTTTGTGCTGCCGTGATAGAATTTGCAGGATATTTTAACGGTTTGTATGGACAACAAATAGATATTGGAAATTAGATCGCTCCCCTAGAACCTAATCTCAAGGCCATTTGGAAATTCAAATGCAACAACCACTGATGAAATCTGGAACGCTTTCTCGTCAGTTCTTTATCTTCTCAGACCAGTATAAGAGATTTATTTTCATTTTCTTATGTTCTCAAAAGTTTAATATGTTTTTAAACTTAATAAACTGGCATTATAAGTAATTCACAATGATTTTATGGACACAATGACTCTATTTTATTTTAAATATTAGCCTTTTGGTCCTCCATGGAGGGATTAGAAGGCACTTCAGGTTAAGGGAATTAAACATTACAGAAAACAAAAGCCAAGAAAAACATAGCATATTGGTAGGACTAAGGGAAGATGATATCATTTATGCACAATTACATACTATGAACTAGTGAGGCATGACAGTGTTTTAGTGGAGACAAGATAAGTGTTATTTAAGGCTTGGGAAGCTAGACAGTTGAAAAAGAATATCTTACCTGGGCTCTATATCTTTTCCTGCTGCTGTAAATCAACTTAGTCCAAGATGTGTATGATGACTTCACATTCTTATGTAATTTCTATTAATGATGAATGGCCATACTTAGTCACAACTGGACCTTGAAGCTAATCTACAATTTTCTTTTCTCCTCCTCTCTTGCTCTTTCGCTCTTTCTATCAGTCTTGTTTTTCTTCCTCTACTCACTAAATTTATATATATACATAAAGTATTCAATTAAACTTGACAGAATGTAAGGAAATGAATCATTTGCATTATATTATTCATTTTCTTCCTATGATGCTATACAGTTTTAGCATAATTCTAAACATCTGAGGATATTTTTAAATAATAAAATCAAAGAAATTATTAGAAGACAATGAAGCAAACTAATGTATAATTTTGGTGATTTATCATTGCTGACATATCAAAGATGTACACATCTATTGCCTTCTAACTAGCCATCTGGAAGGAAGGACTATAACCATTTTACAGATGAGCATATTGAAAAGTGAGGGAGTAAGTCATTTTTCCAAGAGTATACCACAGGCAAATGTCAGAGATTGAACTTGCTTATTTATCTCTCTTACTCTTTTTTAAAGACTTACTAAATATTTAATATATATGTGTATCTACATCTCTGTGTATATCTGTTGCAAGTATGTACAGGTGTGTACAGGTATTTAAGAGGCAAGAGACATTTAATCCCCTTGGAATCGGAGTTGCAAGTGGTTGGATTCCCCTGAAGTCATAGTCACAGGTAGTTGTGAGCTGCTTGGGTACCAAACTTAGGCCTTTAGAAAGAGCTATATATATGCTGCTAACCACTGATTCGGCCTCCCTAAGCTTAATGAAGAAAAATATAGCCACCACATGGCTTAGAAATTTTAATTGCATTCATTTTTTCATAATGACACATGGTTGATAGAATTCCTTGAAAAAATGGGGGCTTTCTTATTTGTTGCTGTCATCAGTTTTATTTTGACTTTTAATTATTGACTATGGAACAATTACTTGTCAGCTATTGTCTAAGGAAAATAGGGGTCTTCCTTAGTTTATAAGAAACTTTAAGATATAGCAGGCATAATGAATTTTGTAATTTTCCTCTAATCTAAGAGTTAATTTAAGTTGCTTTAAATGAATGTTGAGTTTCCTGATGGTAATATGTAGAAGATGCTAAGAACAGCTACTGTTCTTCGTTGTCTTTAAATGTTGATGATTTGTTGGAGATGTGATTTGTGATTGGTACAAAAATCACACAGTACAATAGTCAGTAAAGGAAGTCCCACTATCTATGTCAACATGGATAGAACAGTATATCTTTCCGTAAAGTGAAGGTAGGCAGGTTCATGCTGACTTCGTGGTTGCACTTATATGATCTCACTTCTATAATCTCACTAATGTGAATTGTGGGAATACTCATCCATCCCCTTAGAGATAACAGCAGTATGGTGGTATCCAAAAGGTAGGGAAAGAAAACCATTCAGAGTATAGCCAAATTCTGACCTCTGAGCACTGAGTCTCTACCAGGCAAGAATTAGACCTTCTGTTGTGTTATTGAAAGAGAGATGATTATATATGATGATAGCATACTGTGTATTTCTGAAAAACCTGAGGAAAAGATGTAAAACGTTTTCACTCTAAAGTAAGAAAAACACTTAAAAAGAGAGATATTCCTATCTTAATCTCAACACTTACTGCATGTATTATAATATACCTTGATAGTTACCCTGTGAAAACATTTTGTATAGAATACTTTAAAAATAAAATTAAGTAAAAACAATGGTTTTGACAGGTTAAAAGTTAAAAATAATACAATCATAAATCAGTCTTCTTTTCTCTATGTATCTTTCCTGTCCACAATCTTAATGATTCTGTTATTAGAATATCAGGACACATAAGCTCATTATATTTAATCGCATTCTCATCTCGCAACCCAGAGCCTGGTTTGTTCCCTTCTGTTGCTTTGCATTGTCTGTGAATCAGCTACTCATAATGGCACAGTTTACTAGAACAAAGAAGTTAAGCTTTTCATAGATTATTCCTTGTTCTCTACAGCCATTTTTATTCTTGATTCATTTACTTTAAATTCCATTGCCTTTGTTAGAGCAAAGTTATCAGTGAGCATTGTTTAGCCCTTTCTATGCAGGGACCCTGCCTCAAACAGAAGGGGG
>JADRCC010160243.1:0-20928 GCA_019843855.1 Hylomyscus alleni | reverse complement strand
GAAATAAAAAACTCTGTCCCCCACCCACCCACTCACCCTCCCCCTCCACCCCCCCACCCCCACCCACTAACCAACTCCACCCTCTCCCACTTCCTGGTCCTGGCATTCCCCTACACTGGGGCATAGAACCTTCACAGGGTCAAGGGCCTCTCCTCCCATTGATGATCGACTTTGCAATCCTCTACTATACACATGCTGCCAGCACATTCAGTTCCACCATGTATAGTCCTTGGTTGGTGGTTTAGTCCCTGGGAGCTCTGGGGTACTAGTTAGTTCATATTGCTTTTCATCCTTTTCATGCTAAGGGGCTGCAAACCCATTCAGCTCCATTGGTTCTTTCTCTAGCTCCTTCATTGGGGACCCTGTACTCAGTCCAATGGATGGCTGTGAGCCTCTACTTCTGTATTAGTCGGGTGCTGTCAGAGCCTCTCAGGACACAGCTCTATCAGGCTCCTGTCAGCCAGCATTTGCTGGTATCCACAATAATGTCTATATTTGATTATTGAATATGGGAAGGATTCACAGGTGTGGCAGTCTCTGGATTGTTCAGTCTCTGCTCCATAGATTCTCTATACAACTCCTTCCATGGGTATTTTGTTCCCCCTTTTCTTTCTTTCTTTTGGTTTTTCAAGACAGGGTTTCTCTGTGTTGTCCTGACTGTCCTGGAGCAAACTGTATAGACCAGACTGGTCTCGAACACAGAAGTCCGCCTGTCCCTGCCTCCCAAGTGCTGGGATTAAAGGCGTGCGCCACCAAGCCCGGCTTTGTACCCCTTTCTAAAAAGGATGGAAGTATCCACACTTTGGTATTCCTTCTTGAGTTTCTTGAGGTTTGTAGATTGTACTTTGGGTCATATTGTTTATTGAATAGGGATTTTTAGATGTTCTTTAGTGATCTTTCATGACGTAAGCTGTTTCTTGAATTCTTATAGTTAAACATTGAGACTATTAGCATTTGTATTTTCTCTCTTTCAATTTTAAGTTTTTGAATTTAATTATAATTCTTACTCCCTTTTCTTCCCACCCTCCAACCTTCCATATGGCCATCTTTCTCTTTCCAATTGTTGGATTCTTTATCATTAGTCATTGTTTTAAACATACGTACAAATTCACACATGTATGCGTGCACATAAATATGTGAGTTTTTTTAGTGTTACTTTTATGTATATAATTTATGGCTGACTACTTGGTATTAAATAACTGATTTGCTGGCTTATCCCTGTAGAAAGCTACTTTTTCCACTCAGCATTGCTTAATTTTTTGTAGTAGTTTTAGTTTTTTAGTTTCTTTTTTAGTCCTGGTAATTTGGTTCTTTTTTTCTCACATACATAAATACATACATGCATTTATTTGTTTAGGAGTTAGGGCTCAAGAAACCCAGTGAGTTTGATCACTTGTAAATAGTGATGGTATGATGAATAACCATTGCTCTCAGCTTGACTCATTTTGGAATCAACTAATAAATGAGCCACATGGGACAGGATCAGATTATTTGAAATGAGAAGAGCCACCCTAAATGCAGACAGCAACCTCCAATGGCATGCTACCTAGAAAAACAAAATGATAGAATAAAAAAGGTAGGCCAGGCAGTGGTGGCACACGCCTTTAATCCCAACACTTGGGAGGCATGGACAGGTTGATTTCTGAGTTCCAGGACAGCCAGGGCTATACAGAGAAACCCTGTCTCAGAAAAACCAAAAAAAAAACCTGCTTTTCTTCCTTTGCGTGATTACTATATAATTATATCCTGTTTTTCCCTACAAACCTTTACAAATTCCTTCTTGCTCTTTCCAAATTTGCAATCTGCTTTTTCATTAACTGTTACAAACTATTCCCTCCCAGGGAGATCCATGTGTAATTTCCTAGTCCCTTACTCTGTATCAAACCCCTATGCCTAAAGAGATTATAGGATGGTTATCATTTACTCACTATCTAGTATCCACATAGATGTAAATGCTTACCAGATGTATCTTTCTGGGTCTTTTTTTTTTTAACTCACATAGGATGATTTTTTTTTTCTAGTTCCATTTATTTCCCTGCAAGTCTCATGATGTCATTCTTAACAGGTGAGTAATATTCCATTGTGTAAATGTACCACAGTTTCTTTATTCATTTTTTGAGGGGCATCAAAAAAATTTGATTGTTTCCAATTTTTGGCTATTTTTAATATATCGTCAGTGAGCAGGGTTAAGCAGGTGCTCTTGTGGTAGGATAAAAAGCAGCCTTTAAATATATGCTAAGAGAAATACAGCTGGATCTTAAGATATATCAATTCCCAGCTTCCTAAGGAACCACCATATTAATTTCTATAATAGATGTACAAATTTGCATTCCCATCAGCAATAGAGGAATGTTTCCTTTGCTTCACATCTACTCCACCACAAACTGTAATTTTTTTCTCTTAGCCATTTTGACTGGTATTAAAGGGAATATCAAAGTAGTTTTTATTTGCTTATCCTTAATGTCTAATGATTTTGTACACTTTTTTTGGTGTTTCTCAGCCATTTGAGTTTCCATTAGTGTGACCTTTCTGTTTAGATTTATACTCTATTTTTAATTCTATGTCTATATATAATTTTTTAATCTTGATGTATCTTGCATTTTAGTCTTCTGTCAGATAATGGAGTTGTAAAAATTTTTCCTATTCTCTAGACTGCCTCTGGGCTGGAGAGATGACTTGGTGGTTAAGAATTTGGCACCTATTCAGAGTTAAAAAAAGAAAGAAAAATATATGGAGGTTCAGGTATTGTGCTGTGTAGTGAAGATTGGTAGATGTCACAGAAATTGGTAAGTATTGAAAAAATGTATACATTTAAGATACTGTAGGTAATCTCTACTTAAAAAGTACAAGTTTATTTTTTCTTCTTGTTTCTGTGTCTCTGAGTCAGTGTAAGCCTCACCTACTTCAGTTTGTAGATCCACCTTTGTGGTGATGTTATTATAGGTATAGTTGACCTAAAAACTCATGTGCTTTGCTCTTAGGAATGCTCGGTCAGATACTTGGTGTGAGACACATTCTGCAAAACTCCAATATTATCCTAGCATGAATAATTTTCTATTACAGGAATAAAAAGAAATGGAGGACATGAGAAAACTTATTCATACAAGAAAGTATGGTATAAATCTTATTCTCTACTTTCCCTTTAAGAAAAAAATCCTTCCCTTTAAGAAAAGTCATAGGAGCCAGGCAGTGGTGGCACAAGCCTTTAATCCCAGCACTTGGGAGGCAGAGGCAGGCAGATTTCTGAGTTCCAGGTCAGCCTGGTCTACAGAGTGAGTTCCAGGACAGCCAGGGCTACACAGAGAAACCCTGTGTTGAAAAAAGGACAACAACAAAAAAGTGATAGCTCTCCTTTTTGAGAAATTAAATGTTATGGAAATCATAATCTTTATAATAACTTTTATTAGATATTTTCTTTATTTACGTGCCATTTTATTTCTCCTTTCCCAGTTCCCCCTCTGAAAAAAAGAAAAAAACATACAAATAAAAATAAACTAAAACAAACCCCAGTTCCCTTCCCCCTCCCCCTGCTCGGCATCCCAACTCCTCCTGTTTTCTGTCCCTGGCATTCCCCTACACTGGGGCGCAAAACTTTCACAGGGCCAAGGGCCTCTCCTCTCATTGATGATCAGTGATATTAAATCACTTTTTTATTAGATATTTTCTTTATTTACATGTCATATGATTTCTCCTTTCCCAATATCCCCCCAAGAAGCCCTTCCCCCAAAAAAACAAGAAAAAAACCCCTGTACCCTCTGCCTCCCCCTGCTTGCCACCCCACCCTCTCCCACTTACTGGCCCTGTCATTCCCCTACACTGGGGCACAGAACCTTCACAGGGCCAAGGGCCTCTCCTCCCAATGGTGACTGACTTTGCAATCCTCTACTATACACATGCTGCCAGAACAATCAGTCCCACCATGTATAGTCCTTGGTTGGTGGTTGAGTCCCTGGGAGCTCTGAGGGCATTGGTCAGTCCATATTGTTGTTCATCCCAAGAGGCTGCAAACCCTTTAACTCCATTGGTTCCCTCCCTAACTCCTTCATTGGGGATCCTGTACTCAGTTCAATGGATGGCTGTGAGCCTCTACTTCTGTATTAGTCGGGTACTGTCAGAGCCTCTCTGGAAATCAGTTTGGTGGTTCCTCCGGAATTTGGACATAGTTCTTTCTACCAGAGGACCCAGGTATACCACCTCTGGGCATATATCCAGAAAATGCTCCAACATGTAATAAGGGTACATGCTCCATGAAATAACTATTAAATGGTTTAGATAGTGTAGTAAATTAGCAATGTTATAATATTTGAATGGGATAATGAAGCTTTTGCTAGGTTATTGTTAAAATTGGTTAAATAACATTTTGGAATTAGTCTCGTGTTGAACACTAGGACTATATGCAACCAGGTTCTCTCTGGGTTATTAAAATTAATCATGTTTCTTACTTGATATACAGTCTTAGATAGCAGTGACTTCACTTCAGGTAACATTGAAGTCACTTTTATTGGTGAGTTAGGGTCACTTGATGTATTTTGTATTGTCAGTTCGCCTTGTGAATGTACATGGATGAAGAAGACAAAAAAATGAGCATCCACATAGAATCTAAAGAAAACCATGTAGAAAAAGGGAGACGATTTTAAACTCTACTAAAGCAAAACAAAGATTTTATCTATTCATATTCATAAAAAACTAGTATGGATTTATTATTTTAAAATATACAGTTAATATGTTTGGAGTTTTTTAAAATTTACATTGAGAAAATATGTATTTTCAGTATTGCTGTAGACAAAAGCATCTACTTAAAACTGTTCAATTGACTGTTTTATATCAAACAGCTTTTATAATACTCATTTTTACTGTTAAAATATTTTACAAATTTTAAAAAATATAAAAAAAACAAAGGAAGAAAAAAATCGCAACAGGCTTACTTTAAAAACTATTCATTGACACAAAATGAATGAGACAACTCCCTTTGAGAGTTTATGGTAAAAGACATTGACTACTATAATCTCTAATACTAAGTTAGGTCATGTTGCAAATCCCCTGTATTGTATGTATATGTTGAAATGAAGGCTCAAGCTGAGGTGAATTCTGGGTTGACATCAAAAGAATTTTAAATATCTTATGGGCAGTATTGTATTCACTGTGGTGTTTATCACATGAATGACTATGAAAACCACCATGGTGGGTAGAGTAAGGTTCATCATGTTCCTCATTTGTTGTGACTTATGTGGTTAGAGTATAGAATAGCAGTTATCCTTCACATGCCTTTCTGATACCTTTTGTAAATATGTGCCTCCAGAAAGTATACTCCCGAGTAGGTCTTAATTTTATAATAGTCACATCGTGAGTCATATATTCTACATTATTCAGAAGTCACTCTTTCATGTGTAACATGCACAGAATATAATTTTGCAGAGGTACCATGTGGACTTTGTGACATACATGTACACAAACCAACAATGTTACTTCATGACAGAACGCTCTCTAGTCACTATCATAGTAGACACATTTAAGATGTGTTCTTAGCATAATCCTTATTTTTAATTTGTGTGTTATAGGAAAAAATATCAAGAACCTAAAGGAGTGTGTACTAACATAGAAATAGAAATTAGGAATTAACATAGTGTCTTAGAAATGAGAACAGTTACCATAAACAGTAAACAAGTTAGAGGACATGATCTGACAGGGGTGTGAAGTGTTTTACAATAAATAGTTATATTCTAAGGTTGAAGGATAAATTAGACAAGGATTCAAGCAACATGTTATGAGTAGTACAGTAAATGATAGAGCCTACATTTTCAATATATTTATATGAAGAATATTGTGAGCAGTGCTTTACGTAGTATAGTGCTTTTCACATTGAATAAAAAGTGAAAGGTGCCATACTATGTATAGGAAGGCTTACCATGTTCCTCAGTTGTTGTTTTATATCATCAACATGTTTTAAGTCTATACCTTTGTTATGGTTTTCTGGTTCTAGTTGAGCATTTCTTCGTCTAGGTTTTGTGTTTCCTGAAAATTTCATTTCTCCAATATTCTCTTGTGGAACAACATACAGATTTACAAACATAAAAATCTAGATGACCTGTTTCACTATTAATGTCAACAAATAACATTAATATGATGTTATTTGTTTTGCTTTTGGAAGTCATCATAGTAAACAGAAGGAAAGGACTATTGAGGTTTTTTCATAGGAACTATCAGCATATATGAGTATATACTTCAAGCTTTTAAAGATTGTGAAGCCATAAAATATCTGGTAGATTTTGTTGTTTTTCCCTTTCTTTTGACAATGTGACTACTGTTTTGCTCTTCTGTATAAGGCTTTACAGCTGAGTAAGACTGCCAATTGTTCCTTTCCCCTGGCAGCTTGCATGGCACCTTCTGAAATCATGAAAGCCAGTCTAATGGAGAAAAAGTCTAGGTCGGTATCATCTTCATTCTTCTAAATCCTGTGTCTGAAATATTTGATGCCTTCTAGAATAGTTTTACCTTCAAACTTTGGGAGGAAATCATTTATCTCTATTGGTTTGCTGATCTCTTGGATCTGACCTATTAATAAATTCAAACTAGGAACAATTAAATTGTCTCAAGGAAATTAAACAAGGCAAAAGACATGACCAGAGTTGTAATTCTAGAAGGGAAAATGTGACTAAGCTTTTGTTCTTGGTATTGACAAGCATTCATCTGAAGATTGGACAGGTAAAAAAGACATCCTTTCAGAAAGATGAATGGTCAAGGAATGTGGGTTTATTATTCTCTAGAACTTACAATTAAGTCAAGGTATAAATATCTTGTTTTAGAAATAATGACATGAAATTTGAAGTCTAAGATTTTAAAAATGAGATTTCTGCAATTTAACATGAAGTTCCACCTCAATGGCATCCATCTATTCTGGATTCCTTCATGTAAAATAGATGTGTGTGCTACTTCTCTAGATGAAAAAATGCTCACCATATTCCTGATTCATGTATTGTAGGTAGCATCTTGGAGGTAAAAACATAGTTCTTGGATTTATACTTAACTGGGCAGTTGGATTTTGTTTAGTGTTTTCTCAGTTTAGCTTATTTTGTCTCAGCTAGGGACTGTATGAAATTTAATCATGAAGATATTTAATACGATTCTTCAGTGAGGGAGATGAAGTATTCTTATCTCAGCTGGAGAGCATATTGCCAAACTGTATGAGCAAAGTTCATGCTTCCTTTGGGAACAGCCTGTGACCTGAGGTACAAGAATCTGCAGACACCAGTTGTTGGGTGTATAGTTTCATGTGGCCTTTTACTTCAAGAGACAAGGATGGTAGTGATTATGCCAGTGGTACAGTGTAAGCTACCTGGCATGTAGTTTCTCATGCCTCTACCCTCAGCATGGTTCTCATGAGTAACAAACACCAGATGTCTGACTTCATGTGATCCCTGAAATCAGAGGCAGGGATTACCTTTACTCACATGTGCACAATTTAGACCATACTTACTACTTGGGCATAGGCAACTAACTGATTGGCAGACTTGTCCTTGGAAAAAAGCTAACTCTCCCTTAGTATCCTGCTGTTCCTGAACTAGGTGTAGAACTTGTGGACCCTTCCTCCATCAATCTTTTGCAAATATTGTTCAAGCAAACTTTGTTGAAAGTGTGTTGCTGAAATAGCCTTATTTACAAAAGACAGTAGTTTACACTTTGACAAGTTGTGATTCTTTATAATATCCTTTTGTCTTATTTAAAAAATGAGTTGCACTAATATGTGAGTATAAGGGTATGCACATTTAATGTGAAAAAATAAAATGAAATCACTTTTATCTAGCTGATTTTGACAAAAATTCAGAGGAATAGTAGATCACAATATTCAGAAAATACAGGATAAAATATATAGGCTCAGTATCTCAAGATTATGTATAAATAGGTTCAGAATTAAGATTTCAAACATCATAAATAATACTGACAGACAATTATTTATGGATAGAAACAGAATGTGGTCATTATAGACAACATGACATAGTCAAATGCTATGATTTATTTCTAGCGTGACACAATGTAGTTTCACCTCACTATTTATTCCTAGGTCAACAAATTATAAAATGCCTTATTAGAAAATACAGTGCTTATTATTACAGAGGTAACTGCACTGATACTTGTTCTGAACATGATGTAAAAAAGTGATAGTTTTACTGTTTAGGCAAATCCAAGCTATTAAACAAATTGTAGATCATTATAGTTACATATGCTTTTTATAAGTATTTTAAGTGGGAATAGTAGAATATTATAGACTAATTCTCTTGTTCATACAAGCATGTATGGTGAGAATTATATTGACAGTTTCATTTAAGAGAGGGTAACTACAAGTGTTAAAATAAATGCTTAGAGAAAAAATATGGAGTGGTTGAATCTTAGGGTCTTCGGAATGTCTTTGTAACTTACAGGAATTGTAATACATTGGTGCTTGTAAGATTAAGTGCATTTAACTGATATCTATCTCCTTAGAATATAGAAGACTAGATTCCTCACTTGATCTGTCTTTGGGATAATGATGATTTCATATATGTTGGTAATGTTGAAATCTTGCTTTCTATAGGCAAGCCTTTTGTGTCTCTTGACCAAGGTAGTCTTTGAGTTTTCAGTTACTCACATCAAGAGAATACAAATTATATTAGTAGCAATGTAATGTAATAAAAAGTCATATGAATGGTTTATAAATCACCTGCTTCATAAAGCTAAATGGAGATAAAGAAGAATATAATTGCTTTTACTTAGAAATTGTGAAGAAAGAAATTTGAATATGTATCCATTGATTCTCCAAAAGAATTTATAATATCTTTTGTTTAATTCTTGCAGACATAATGTCCTCACTTAATATTCTGTGTTCACTGCATTGCTGAGAGGGGTAGCAGTCACTTTGTACTATTAGTAACTGCAACATCTCTCAGTATTGTAAGGTTCAACAAATGCAAGGGTAGTAGCCACATGGACATGGTCTTTACACTGGATGAGTTTCTTGATTCCAAGATGCATTGATGCAATGATGAAACTACATTGTGTCAGTCACTTTAAAACAGATATCTGCATGGTCGATTTGTTGTTACATTCGTAATTTTAAATTCAGTGATGGAAGAATATTAAAAGTATTATATTAAGATGTATTAATATGAGAAAAAAGATATTAATGAGCTTAAAGTCTTGATAGTGAAAGGTATTCACAGTTTAGAGGGAATGCTATGAGAATGTGTAGTGAAGAACAGTAATTAGTTACTCTCTGAGACTCATGAAATAAGATTAGAGTATTTTTAATTTGTGTTATTGTGATAAAGTATCCTGACAAAAAGAAATTTAGCAGGGAAAGTATTTATATTCGAACATGATTCTAGGTTCTAGTTAACTGTTCTGGAGAATTCAAGGCAAGAACTCATAGACTTTGTCATATCACATTCACAGTCAAGAACAAAGAATAAATATATCTTTGCTTGCTTAATAGTCAGGTAGTGTATCTCATTTTTAGAAAAATACCTTTATTTACTTTTATGAATACATACATTCTTGAATTCTAAAGACATGATGGTGCCTTCAGGATCTAGAAATGTTTAATCTCCTAAATCTTTTTGTTGTTGTTGTTGTTGACAGGGTTTCTCTGCATAGTCCTGACAGAGAAATCCACCTGTCTCTGCCTCCCAAGTGCTGGGTTTAAAGGTGTATGCCACCACCGCCCAACTTAATCTCCTAAATCTTAAGTTAAAGGCATTATCAAACTACTTGGTATAGGTGCTACGAACCAAAACTGTGTCTAATAACATGAAGAGTAAGTTCTCTATCTCTCCTATCTTACTTTATTAAATTTATTTTTATTAGATATTTTCTCTATTTACATTTCAAATGTTATCCCCTTTCTGGTTTCCCCTCCTTAAAAAACCCTCTTCCCTCTCCCCTCCTCCTGCTCACCAACCCACCTAGGTCTTCTTTGAAAGTTTGATAAAACTCTGCACTAAACCTAGATGGTCCTGGGCTATTTTTGGTTGGGAGACTATTAATGACAGTTTCTATTTCATTAGCAGATATGGGACTGTTTAGATTGTTGATCTGATCTTGATTTAACTTTGATACATGATATCTATCTAGAAAATTGTCCATTTCATCCAGGTTTTCCAGTTTTGTTGAATAAGGCTTTTGTAGTAGGATCTCATGATTATTTGGATATCCTCAGTTTCTGTTGTTATGTCTCCCTTTTCATTTCTAATTTTGTTAATTAGACTAATGTCTCTGTGCTCTCTTAAGTATACTATCATATCATTTGCAAATGGTGATAATTTGACTTCTTTCCAATTTGCATCTCTTTGATCTCCTTTTGTTGTCTAATTGCTCTGGCTAGGGCTTCAAGTACAATATTGGATATGTAGGGAGAGAGTTGGTAGGCTTATAGAGTGGGCAAACTAAATGGAGAGAAACTTGAAGCAATCCCACTAAAATCAGGGACTAGACAAGACTAGAGTCTGGCTAACTGTTTATCTATCTTGTTGATTTTCTCCAAGAATCACCTCCGGTTTTGGTTGATTCTTTGTATAGTTCTTTTTGTTTCCACTTGGTTGATTTCAGCCCTGAGTTTGATTATTTCCTGACATCTTGGATGAATATGTTTCTTTTTGTTCTAGAACTTTCAGATGTGCTGTCAAATTGCTGGTGTGTACTCTCTCCAGTTTCTTTTTGGAGGCACTCAGAACTGCTTTTACTGTATCTCATGAGTTTTGGTATGTTGTGGCTTCATTTTAATTAAACTCTAAAATGTCTATTTCTTTCATCAGTGTATTAATGTTTTTATTGCAGGAGTCGTCTTGTTTTGTTACAGCTATTTCAAGGTTCTTTTGAAAGATCTTGCTTCACTGATTTCTGTTTCAGTCTGTCATTGGTGTAGAGAAGGGCTTTTTGTGGGTTTTTTATACTCTTGGCTGAAAGTGTTTATCAGCTAAAGGTGTTTCTTGGTTGAGTTTTTAGGATCATTTATGTATACAACAATATCATTTGCAAATAAAGATACTTTGGCTTATTTTTTCCTACTTATACCCTTAATCTCCTTCAGTTGCCTTATTTCTGTAGCTAAGACTTCAAGTATTATATTGGATAAGTGTGGAGACTTGTCTTATTCCTGATTTTGGTAGAAATGTGTTGAGTTTCTCTCTCCTTCAGTTAGTGCTTAGTGTGAACTTGTTATAATTTGTTTTTATTATATTGTATTATATCTTTTGTATCTCTAGTCTCCCACAAAAGTGTGTTGAACTTTATCAAAGATCTTTTCTTGATCTCATGAGATGAAAATGGGATAATGAAGTCTCCTACTGTCACTGTGAAAGGGTCAATATGTGGTTTAAACTACAATTATATTTCCTTTATGAGCTTCATTACTTTTATTAGATGTTTACAATTCCAATATTCTTTTGGTGGATTTTTCCTTTTATACCTATATAGTTTCCATATTTTTCTGAAGTTGAAGTTTGAATTTTTCTGGGTTGAAGTTTATTTTGTCCAACAGGCTTGCTTCCTTTCTACATTTTCTTAGAAAATCTTTTCCATGTTTTTATCCTGGGTTTGTATTATACTTGATAATAAGGTGTTAGCTGTAGTGCCTGTCTTAGGGTTTCTATTGCTGTGATGAAACACCATAACCTAAAAACAAGTTACATATTGTTGTTAACAGGAACTTTTGGAGACAGAGCTGATATAGAGACCTTTGGAGGAGTGCTGCTAAAGGCTTGCTTACCATAGCTTGTCTAGACTCCTTTCTTAAAGAACATAGGACAGTTATACTGGGTAAAGCACAACTGACGCTGGGCTGGGCCCTCTTTCATCAATCACTATGAAATGCCTTACAGCTCAATATTTTAGATGTATTTTTTCATCTGGTGTCCTCTCCTTTTGTATAGTTATAGTTTATGTCAAGTTACACAGGACTAGCCAGTTTAGTGTGATTCTTATAGTGAGAGGATGGAATCTGTTGACAAGCCCAAGCTAAGTCTGTATCTTCTCATTGGGGAATTCAATGTATCTTGATTACATTTATTTTGTTGTTAAGGTATGGATTTCCCCTCCTCTTTTGCTGGTCTTAAACAATTTATTTCTGGTGTTTTGTTATATATGGTTAATCTCTGCAAGTTGAAGTTTATCTTCTAGCACAATCTCTACAATGATTGATTTATAGATAAACAATACTTAAATTTGGTTTTATCGTGTTTTTTTCCTTACATCTCAAATGTTGCCTCTCTCACAGTCCCCCCTTACAGTTCCTCTACCACCACCCCTCCCTTTCATATCTGTAGTAGCTCACTGGTTATCCCTTCCTCCTGGCCTATCAAGTCTACAGGATTAGGGGAGTCCTATCCCACTAAGGTAAGACAAGGCAGCCTCTGCTATATATGTGCCATGGGTCTTGGTCCAGCCCATATAGCTTCCAGGGGTGTGGGTTAGTAGACATGTTTGGTCTTCCTATGGGGTTCCTGTTGCCTTCAGGGCCTTTAGTCCTTCCCCCAACTTGTCCATAAGTGGTCCCTCACCTCTGTTCAATGTTTGGTTGTAGGACTCTACATCTATTCACTTAGCTTCTGGGTGGAGCTTCTCAAAGCGTAACAGAGTTTGAAAGCATAACAGAGTATCATTAATAGTGTCAGAGATTGATGTTTTCCCATATGATGGATCTCATCTTGGATGAGTTTTTGGTTGGCCATTTTTTCAGTCTCTGCTCCATCTTTGTCCATGCATTTCTTTTAGACAGGAAAAATTTTTAGATTCCACCTTACACAAATCAGAATAGCTAATATCAAAAACTGAAGCAAAAGCAGATGCTGGCAAGGATGTGGAGAAGAAAGAGGAACATTGCTCCATTGCTGGTAGGATTGCAAAATTGTAGAATCACTCTGGAAATCAATCTGGTGTTTGTTTTTCAGAAAATTGGAAATAGTTCTACCTAAAGATTTAACAATACTGCCATTGAAGAATCAATACAGAAAACGTAGTTCATTTACACAATGGAATACTACCTGCCTATTAAGAATGAAGACATTGTAAGTTTTGTAGGCATATGGATGGAACTAGAAAATATCATCCTGAGTGAGGTAATCCAGACCAAAAAGAACATACATGGTATGTATAAACTTATAAGTAGATATTAGAAATATAATACAGAATACCCATAATATACCCCCACAGACCCCAAGAAGTTAAATAAGAAAGAAGGCCCAAGTGAAGATGGCTTGAATCACAAGGCTCCCAGGAGTCAGTGTATGTGACCTTAGCTGAGATGCCTAGCAATGTGGACATGGAACCTGGAGAGGCCATCTCCTGTAAACAGGCAGGACCTCCAGTGAAAGACAAGGACACCAACCCACCCATAAAACTTTTGACCCAAAATCTGCATTTCTTTTTTTTAAAGATTTATTTTATTTATGTGTATGAGTACACTGTAGCTATACAGATGGCCATGAGCCATCGTGTATGTGGCTGCTGGGAATTGGACTCAGGACCTCTGCCACCCCACCAGCTCTGGTGGTAATTCACTGTCTTCAGATGCACCAGAAGAGGGTGTCTGATCTCATTATGGGTGGTTGTTAGCCACTATGTGGTTGCTGGGATCCGAACTCAGGACCTTGGGAAGAGCAGTCAGTGCTCTTACCCTCTGAGCCATCTCTCCAGCCCTGCATTTCTTTTTTAGGTAATATTTTTTATTAATCCTTTACAATTTCATACAGCTCATTTTGGTCATAATTGTAATCAAGTATGGTAAAAGAATGTATTTTCTGTTGTGATCACCATTCATCTTGTTAGGGTAGTGACAGGTTTTACTTTGTGTGAAATATTCATGCAAAATTAATCAGATGTTCAAAATCATCTTAAGTGTAAAATCAAAAATTTACAGACATAGTTTAGTGGGGGTGTGATTAAATATGAAGAGTATGATGGCTTCTTTAGCCATTTATCTATAAAAGCTGTTGGATACCAATCCTGAATCAAATTGTTGTTGAGATGAAGTACAAGATAGTGTGTGCTCTTTCATAGTACAGATTAATACATACTGAAGTCTTCATTTGATATACTCTCTTGATGCTCATGACTAAATCATTACAGGTATCTTCAGGTACAGCCTTGTTCATTTGTTATTCTTTGGTATCATCTGACTTAAATTTTTATAAGATGATTTGACTTATTAATTCTTAACCTCATGAATTCATACAGATTTGAGGATTGTCAAGAAAGAAGCAAGTCTGATACCTTGAAATGGAGGTGGAAGATAATGGAAAATTGGATTATATTTCCCGAGGAATTACGTGTAAAATAAATATATCGCATTCATCTCATGTTATGCTGAAAGGAATCAGTTGTTTTTGAAGTCAACTGAAACAGTGAGTTCACATCTAATAATCTGTGTGCACTATAATGCTGAGAGAAGTAGCAGTTAGTTTGTTCTATAAATAACTGCAACAACTCTCAGTATTGTAAGGCTCAACAAATGCCAGGGTGGTAGCCACATAGTCATATTATGCCTCCATAGAAAAGATAAATATACTGATTCGGGATTATACTTCATCCATCTGCATATCTGACTTCAGTTCTGTGACTTGTAGAAGGAAAGGTTGGAGAATTTTAGAAATACACTGAGAAAAATCCTAATGGTAGAACATGAGGACAGCTTCTAAGAGGAATGTGTGGTAAAAGAGTAATTATTGTTTAGGACTTACAAGTTAGTTCAATGTTCCAGTCATTTTTATTTCACATGTTGAAATAAAGACTGTAGATGTGGTGATTAGTTCTAGAGTTTGTGGGCAGTGCTGTACCCACATGGGTGCTACTCACATGAAGTATATGTGAAAGCCACCCTGTTGGGTAGAGTAAAGCTCATCATGCTCCCTCATTTGTGGCCTTGGGTAATAAAGTTGAAGTACATCCCTATTATGGCTCCACAATCTGCTGCCTTGAACTTGAAGAAACTATGCTCTCTAAGGGAATTTTCTTTTTTTATTTCTTTCCTTTTTTTAGTTTCAGTGTTGCAAAAGTTAGCATTATTTATTCTAGCTTGCACAATACCCAAATTATACAATTATAAGAAGAACAGAAAATGACATACCAATCTCACCAGAGATCATGAATATAAATATCATAAATAAAACCAATCAATGATTTCAGACCCTACTGAATTTATCAGTTCAACTGTAGTAGTTCATATATACAGTTGAAGTACAGGGTTATTTAAATCTACTTTGCATGTTCCAAGTATCTTGTGACAACTTTGATGATGAGTGTACAAAAAATGGACTGAAAATCTAGAAGTAATGAGTCTTCCTTTATAAATATAGCCCTAAGTGAAATAGAACCAAACAGATTTAATTCCAAATCACTGATGGTATCAGTGATTTGAATTTAAATGGACCAAGTTCCTATCTTCTGTATTCTGTAAGTTTCTCCAGTAATTGGATGGTGATATATAAGGAACATTTGTATTCTCATCCCATGCTCCCAATATTCTTATTCTTTTAGAAGATCTTTATTACCTAGTTTTTAGAAGCTATTTGCAAAATATATCACTGATTAAACTTAGAATCATACTGGCTATCTGGGTATAAGTCAAGAGGTCTTCTTTATCATGCAAGGTGACAGTTATTTTGTATTCCCTAACAGTTGAGAATAAATAAATAAATAAATAAATAAATAAATAAATAAATAAATAAATGTTAATATGTCATGCTGTAATTGGTGAAGTGATGAAAACTGTTTGGGATGATTAGGCTACATGGATGATACCTTCATATCTTCATGCTTTCTGTTATGTCTTACTCAATCACTTTCATGATATAGCATTCAAGTATATGTTAGGTAAGGAAAAGTAGTACAAGGTGCTAAGATTAAGAATTATGCTTTCATTAAAAAGAAAATGAGGTACACTGTGCTATATGAAAGACTAAACATGGCAGTGGTTTGAGTCTTTGTTGACCCATGTTCTCACTTTCTCAACATGGCTTAGACTGTCCATGTTTTACCTTATGGGTACTTTCAAAGTAGAGAATGAATGTGAAAAAAAATTCCTTTCCAGTAGTTAGATTAAGTAAAATTAAAGGACTTTTATCTATTTGATCCAGAAGTAGTAGAGATAGAAAGTGGAGGAGAGTGTATATACATATAATATATATATTCCCTAGGAGTTGAGACATCCCATGCTCTTGCTATCCCATGCTAGAGGTCCCATATGAAAAACAAGTTGCTTATCTTTTACATATGTGTAGGAGGTCTAGGTCCATCCCATGTATACTTTATGGTTGCTGGTTCAGTCTCTGAGCCCTTATGTGTTTTGTTTGTTTGTGTGTACTATATTTAATAGGTATGGAGAGAAGGGGAATATTCTTATCATAATTCCTGATTTTAATGGAAGTAGTTTGAATTTCTCTCCTTTTAATTTGATATCTTCTATAACTTCAGTTTAAGCTGTCTTGATTGTTTTATATTATGTCCCATGTATCCCTAGTCCCCCAAAACCTTTTATCATGAAGTGATGTTGGATTTTGTCAAAGGTCATTTTTGTATCTAGCGAGTGATCATGTGGTTTTTGTCTTTCAATCTATTTATATGTTGAATTGTGTTCATCTAGTTTAATCTGTTAAACTTGATTATAGTTGGTAATATTATTGATATGTTTTTGGAGTCAGTTTGCAAATTTTTTATTGAAAATTGGTATACCTATACTTATAAGGGAAATTGATCTGTAATTTTTGTTTCTTTTTGGATTTTCTATGGTTGGGTATCAGGATAATTAGAGCATTGTAAAAAGAATTAGGCATTGTTGCTTCAGTTTCTTCCCCAGGATATATAAATAAAGAAATTTAGCTTTTGTGTAAGGGCATCTGTGAAGATCTATTACATCTATTGAGTTCAACTAATATACTAATTCTCTATCCAGCAAATTGTATACTCTTAAGTATTTAGACAGGTTCCAGTCATGGTGTTGTATCAATAAGTGTTGTATCAGTGCTATAAGACTCACCGAACACAGAGGTTGTCATGGTAATCATAAGGTCAGTCATCTTGGTATAAGTGCATGCAATCAGAAGGAATATATCCCGATCTGAGGTTGAATTTTAGATACTGTTACAACAGATATTCTACTTAATTCCAGTGGAGAATCCTTAAGTAATTCATTACTTTCCAATTGAATAAGAAAATCTAGAAGAAATGTGAAGGATATATTAATATATAAAAGAAAAATACTCAGTTTTATTTTTTGAACTTGAAAAGCTTTCATGGAGACTGAAAATAGCTGAAGGGGATATGCTCTAAGTAAACTTCATGATTAAAACAGTGGCTAGTCATTCTCAAACAAATATATCAATATATAGGTGTCTTGTTTAATTGATGCTCTCATTACTAAAATAGATCATGGAACCTAGAGTGGTACAAAATCCATACTAAATTTGTTATTGTGGTGCTTTACCTAGTTTGATATCAGTCACATGAAAATATAAGTGAAAGATATGCTTTGTAGAGGAAGGCTCATCATGATGAGTGATATAGGTATAGTTACCCTTGATGGAGTGTTTTGTTTGGTCATTTTTACCTCCAGGAACTATGTATCTAAGGATAATTTTATGTGTTCAAATTTCTACTTCTAAGCACATAGATGTTTATGACATAAAGGTAATCATACTAAGTTTTGTTCATATGATAAAAATCAAATTAGGCCAAATGTATCTCCTGCTTACAATATTCCAGGTAAAGAAGAGTGCAGGTCAGGAGATTTAGAGGTAGAAATACAATGTTAAGCACAATGTAGCTGGTTCTCCATAAGATTTACAGAGAAATAGTATTAGGGTTTTTATGCTGTATATGGAGGTATAATCACATCCTGAGGAATGATAAGTCTAAAATGTATATCACCTCCATGGTTATATATTTATGTAGAATGTGATACTCATTTTGGTGCTACTGAATTCTAATTAAAAATACTAAGATGAAACAGCTCCATCAATAAATTAGATAATGAATTGTAAAATTCTTAGAAGATGAGATACAGATGTCCAATGATGTGAAATTTATTCAGTATAACCACTGGCCATCATGAAATAATTTTTTAAGATTTATTTTTATTTTATGAATATGAGTGATTGCCTACATGGATGTATGTCAATCACAATTTTAGCTACTGCTGAATCACTTCTCATACATGTCATTTAAAAGTATATTTTATATTAAAACAAGCATATAATAATTTTGTACTCTATTTGTAGGTTCAGACTTGGCTCTCCTATTGACTTTTTAAAATGCAGCTCAGTTGCCCTTCAAAGTAGTACATGGACAAAAAAATAAATAAAACAAAGTAGTACATGGACTATATATGTGACCATTCCTCGCTTCTACCTAAAGTGTAAAAATCTGGCTACATCCCATAACCACTCATTAGTTCTTTCTATGGATTTTGTATCAGTGTTTCTTAGAGTTCTATTAACAGAATGTTTTCAAGTTAGGAGTTCTCTTTTTTTTTATTTTTTAAATTTATTTATTATATGTAAGTACACTGTAGCTGTCTTCAGACAGACCAGAAGAAGGTGTCATATCCCATTATGAGTGGTTGTGAGCCACCATGTGGTTGCTGGGATTTGAACTCAGGACCTTCAGCAGAACAGTCAGTACTCTTAACCACTGAGCCATCTCTCCAGCCCCCAGGAGTTCTCTTATGGTACAGCTTGTAGTTGAGCTTTTTACAAGTTTACAAGTGGTCCTGGTGCTGCTTATCTGTATATGACATTTTGAAGATCAGTCTAGAAAGTATGATTCATGATAGAATGCTACTCAACCCCACTTAGTCTATAGCTTTCATTTATGATTATATATAGCAATTATTTACTTAGGTTTTATTCTATGCATTGTCTTTCTGTTTTGGTTGTGCAAATGTTTCATTGGCAGCTTCTGAAAAGGGTACAAAGGCAGTTAATTTGTTAGGCATTACATGATTTAAAACTATGTTATTTTAACATTACAGTGGAATAACCATTAGCTTGAATGTACACTTCTTGGTTGACACTTATTTCATTGTATATTTTAAAATCTTGCTATATGATCATTTTTTTATAAATATTTTCTTTATTTACATGTCATATGGTATCTCCTTTCCCGGTTTCCCCTCTGAAAAAAAGAAAAAAAACAAAAAGAAAACCCTGGTTCATTTACACAATGGAATACTATTCAGCTATTTTTCCCCTCCAAAAAAATAAAACAAAAAACAAGAACAAACCCCTGTTGCCTCCCTCCTCCCCGTTTACCACCCCAACCCCTCCCACTTATCGGCCCTGGCATTCCCCTACACTGGGGCACAGAACCTTCACAGGGCCAAGGGCCTCTCCTCCCATTGATGACTGACTTTGCAATGCTCTACTATACACATGCTGCCAGAACAATCAGTCCCACCATGTATAGTCCTTGGTTGGTGGTTGAGTCCCTGGGAGCTCTGAGGGCATTGGTTAGTCCCTATTGTTGTTCATCCCAAGAGGCTGCAAACCCTTCAACTCCATTGGTTCTTTCTCTAACTCCTTCATTGGGGACTCTGTACTCAGTTCAATGGATGGCTGTGAGCCTCTACCTCTGTATTAGTCAGGTACTGTCAGAGTCTCTCAGGAGACACCTATATCAGGCTGGAGTGCCCTTCCTTCAGTCTCTGCTCCATAGTTAGTCTCTGCAACTCCTTGCATGGGTATTCTGTTCCCCCCTTTCAAGAAGGAATGAAATATCTTCCTTTTTCTTGACTTTCTTGAGGTTTGTGGGTTGTACTTTATGCATTCCGAACTTCTGGGCTAATAACCACTTATCAGAGAGTGCATACCATGTGTGTTCTTTTGGGATTGGGTTACCTCACTCAGGATGATATTCTCCAGATCCATCCATTTCCCTAAGAATTTCATAAATTCATTGTTTTTAATAGCTCTATTGTGTGGATCAAGGACCTCCATATCAAACCAGATACACTGAAACTAGTAGAAAAGAAAGTGGAGAAGAACCTTGAGCAAATAGACACAGGAGAAAATTTCCTGAACAGAACACCAATAGCTTATGCTCTAAGATCAAGAATTGACAAATGGGACCTCATAAAATTGTAAAGCTTCTATGAGGCAAAAGACACTGTCAATATGACAAAACAGCAACCAACAAATTGGGAAAAGATCTTTACCAATCCTATATCTGATAGAGGGCTAATATCCAATGTATACAAAGAACTCCAGAAGTTAGACTCCAGAGAACCAAATAACCCTATATGATCTTTAAACTTCTTTTTTTTTTCAATGTCTCAAATGGATATTTGTTAAAGGCTTTCCCAACTCTGTGTCTCCTATAAAGTTAATAGGATAGAAATAAAATAACATTCTAGTATAAATCTTATATGTCACTACCCCACAAAACCCTACTTTACCATTTGTATCCATATCATTCCTTATCCAGCAGGCACATTGCTATTTTATACGATAAATATTTATGCTTGTTTACACTTTACCTTTTCTTTCTCTGTATTTTCCTCTATCAAGTTATGTGTTAGCATGCTACTTGCTCTGTCCTACCTACAGTGTACTTTGTTAGTATATCTAAAACACTGTCCAAAAATTCTTTAATACTTGATAAAGGTGATAATACCATATGCTGTCATATCTGAATTGAATAGGAGTGTAATTATAACAATAATAGGCTAAGTTGTGTTTATATCCCTCTAAAAACATTGTTTGAAGACTCATTTGACCTTGACTCGAAGTCAAGGTCATCCTACCTCAGCCTGGTAAGTGTCAGGATTACAGGTACTCAGCATTACACCTGGTTTGTATGCATACCTATTTTATCCTGATTTGCCTCTCTGATATAAATATATCTTCCACCTTTTAAAATCATTTTTAATACATCCTTGTACCTGTCTAATATCCCTAAACTTAAAGAATA
>JADRCC010160238.1:0-15440 GCA_019843855.1 Hylomyscus alleni | reverse complement strand
ATATATATATATATATATATATATATATATTTATGTAAAATAGTTGAACAGGAATGAGGAATGAAACCTTCATCCTCTGTATTGTGAGAATACATTTGGTTGCCTAATAGGGGAAGTCTAGCACACTGTGTGTACAACTTCATCATCAGTGACAGTGTGATACAAACCAGTGATTTTCAGGTGTGGTCAGTGTGACTAGCTGAGGTCATCAAAGATCCTCATTGTGAAGAGGGTTTATTTTTCACTCTTGAAAAATAAGTAATGGCTTGACTGAGCTACTCTTCATAGCTAAAGTGGATTCATAAGTAAGGATGTCCCAGGCAGCAAGGTTTCTTAGCAAAGACTTCTCCAAAGCAAGGCAAATGAAGAGAGAAGAGGCAAATAGATAAGAATAAGGTCATCAGAACAACAGTGTGCATCTCTAAAGAGTAGTATGGCAAAAGTGAGAAATGTCATAGAGAGGGTGCCATGAAATATGGAAAATTGGGGGAAGTAGTGTGGATTAGAATTCAAACATACATGAACTTGAATTGTGTACCTGCCATTTACTACCTACTTAGTGTTAAGAAAGTCCCGGAAGTATACTGAGGCTTGGTTCTCTCATCTGAGAAATTGAGATATTAATGAGAATTCACATCTGAATGATAGCTCCATCCGGTTTCAGATCTAAAGGTTTAGGATTACATGCAGTTTTCTTTGTTTCAAATCTACTCACTTTGTTTCCAGGCTTGTAATAGAAACAACACTGGAGACATAGCATGCATATACATTGAAGATAGGTAACATAGGAAATAACTCTTGTTTTCAGTTGAGTATGGAATTCAGCTCTTATTCCTTCCTTAGTTTTGCTCAAGGAAGACACACACACTTAGGAAGAAATAATTTAAGTACAGTGAAAAGATCTTTGTACTTGAGTGCTTCCCAATCCTAAGCTTAACTAAATAAGGTACACCATGACCACACTGCAAAGCACATTATACACTAGAAAGCCGAGGCTAAGATTAGTGATTTTTCCCAAGGCCAGTCAACTGGAAAAGGTCAGAATGAAGATCCAAACCTAGAGCTGGGTGACTTCCAATCCTGTCCTCTTTCCACACTAATTTACTGGAACTTGTGTGGTAATAAGGGCTTTAAATTTTGCTTTCATCTTGCAGGTTATGTTTTGGGGTATTGAAAAGTAGAATGCAGAAAAGTTGAGTGACTTACTCTAGTGTGAGCTTCCCCCATCTTCAAAAGAAAAAAAAAGAAAAAAAAAGGATACCAAACAACAACAACCACCACAAAAAACCTAGAGAATTCTGGGATTTTCTTTGTTTACTTACCACCATACCACAGTAAATACATATCCTTTGCTAGCACACTGGCAATATTAGCAAAATGCCAAACATAGAACACATGGCTCCATTCCCTACAACACATCCTCCAATAGATGCTGTGGATATAGTTTGATTGAGTGGTTGAGGGCAATAAAGCAATGTTTAACTCACAAAATGGTATTAGAAATATCTAACTTGCTAAATAAAAATGAAAGAAAACAGAGGAAGAAAGAACAATATCTGAAAAAGAATCTGGTAGCCATGGAGAACAGAGGTCTGGAAAGGAAATGAGCCATAAAATGTTCAGGGCAAAAGAGATGAATGATAGGAAAGTGTCTGAACTTACCAACCACTTACCTACTTACCAGAAGAGTTCTGATGTCCTTATGGAGGAGTAATCATAAAAGGTTACCAATAAAAAGGTTACCAATAAAAAGACAATGAGATCTTTGAAAAGTTTGGATATGAATGGAAGAAGAATTGTAGAAATTTGTATAACTTTGATAGTACACAACAGTGGTTGTTAATGTAGTCTCTCAACTCTGATAATCGACACCTCAAAACCAACTTTGCTATCTAGATATGAGCTGGATGGCCTTAGCTGTGTCTTCTTTTTCTCATCTTTAAAACAATGATGTGTTCACATATTTGCTTCATAACTTTGTGGTACATAAAGAAGGGAAGGTACACAGAGAGCACGTTCTTTAATGCTTAAGACAGCTGATAGTAATTAAAGTCAATTATGTTTTCATGCCTTGGGATAGCAGACAGAATAGAATGGATAATTGAAAAGAAGGCCAAAGGAAGCAAATAGATTTAGTAGATTCGAATTTAGGGCTGGGTTTGAAGTAGAGAATAGAGAATGTTACCCTGAACGAGAATAGCTTGAAAGCTAGACTTTTCACACAGGGAAGAAAAGAGATGAAATAGCAATAGCTATAAACACTACCACCACTGCCATCATCAAGAGCAATAACAACAAAAAGTATGTAGGGTCAAACAGTCCTTCATGATACAATGACTTTTCTCCATGAAATATGAGGTAAGATTTTCTGTAGAATGCAGAAGCCTTGGGATGTAGAGTGTCTTTACTGATTTCCATTTGAAGGAAGAAGAAAGGTAGCTGAGTATAGACAGTGAGGAACACCATTTGACACTAATTTTCCAGGTAGATTTGAAGACTATATGTTTTCAAAGGTGGTTGTATGTGTGTATGTGTGTGTATGTGTGTGTATGTGTGTGTGTGTGTGTGTGTGTGTGTGTGTGTGTATGTACACTTTTAGATAAGCACTCTGATGTAGTACACTGATTTAGGGAGTTGCTGGGAGAGCAGTTGGTAAGCAGAAAGGCAAAGAAAGGGAAGTTTACATATTTTGGTAAATAGAAGGGTTGGGTGGCTGAGAAAGGAATAAAATTTCAAATATCTAAAGGTAGAATGGCTGAGAGACTAGAGAGAATGGGAAGCTGAAGCCTGTGGACAGGTACCTGAGTAGGCAATTGAACTAAACTCCTTGTGAATTTGGAAAGTCACCTCCCTAATGAAGAGTCTCAAATGTGTGTTCTCTGGACATACCTTCGATTCTGAATTTTACTTTTTCTTCTTTTATCATTGCACTGCCACCTAGTGCATGGAAAGGATACAGAGGTGCTGCTACTAATAAGAAATATAGAACAAGAAGTTTATAAACTAAAAAATACAGACAAATGTGGCTTTGGAAAAGTAAGTGCAGTGGCAATTTGATTGCAGCTCAGATTTCTCATACTTTGTCTTTCTTCTCAAGGACTGTTTTTCCTTTCTTGAATAACATTTTTCTTTTTCTTCAGACACCAATCCTAGTTAATGAGAATCCTGTTTCTATCAGAGTGAAATGATTTCATATTCCTTGTTCAGAAGGGAAGAGAATTCCCAATGAATTCTACCAATGAATAATGTTAAAAAGAAAACCAAGAAAGATTGGATAGACTCTGGTAAAGAGATATTAGAAACTTTGGAGAGAACAGGTTAGAAATTTGAGATGGAATGGTGGAGAAAATGCCAGGAAGGAAAGTAGTGATTAGAGAATGAAATGTTTGCAAATTTTAGATCCTATTGGATGAATGTTACTGAGAAGAGAGATAAGAAACTGACAAAAATTCCAGCAGATAATTGTTATTAGATAATTATATATTAGATGATGGAACCACAAAGCTGTTTAATAGAAAAAAGACCATAGGAAGAAAGATGGAGCATACCAATAAAAGAAAGGTCAATCATTGGTAGGGATATTTTGGTACCCAAACAACTTGCAAAACCAATCAGTTTGACAATATGGGAGCTATTTGAAATGGTCAATCCACTTCACTATTAACTTTCTGGAAGACTGGCTAAAATGAGGATCATAACCTGGAGTTTTTACATACATTTCTAATGCCATGGTTTGGTAGAACTTCCCCATTTCAACAAAGCTGATTTTCCTCTTTAACAGCATGACGTTTGTAGTTACAAAGATTCATTTTTTGAATGTTCACTTGCTTGTACAAGTATTACATTAAGTCAGTGAGCTCATCACACAGTGATTCTCAACCTCTGGGTCACAATTCCTTTGGGGGGGTCATATATCAGACTTCCTGCATACCAAATAATTATTAGAATTCATAGTAGTAGCAAAACCACAGTTATAAAGTAGCAACCAAATAATTTTATGATTGGGGTCACCATAACTGTATTACAAGGGTCACAGCATTAGGAAGGTTGTAAAACCACTGTCCTAACATCACAATCTATACCAACAAGCTTTCTAGGAAAAAAAAAAGCTCACAAAACTTGCCTTTCTCCTCTTTAATACTATATTAACATCTAAATTATCCTTTCTCTAAATCTGTAGCACTCCCACTACCACCCAAGAGGAATGGAGTCATGAAAGGCTAATAACAGGACTAGATCCTTCTTTGGACAGAAGGTTTAACACATTCTGTGATTGCTAAGCAGGTTGAAAAACAATTCTCCTTTTTTAAGCTTAAAAAAAGCTTGAAAATACTCCAGTTTAACACTAGATTTTATGCAAACAGATTATATACTTAAACCTGTGGGACACTGAGGTCTTCTAGTTACATAGAGGTGAATTGATCTGAGTTAATAAAGATTAAGTTTGGGTTGTTGCTTGGACTATGGCTGAGTTCTTCGTTATAGTTATTAAAAACTTCATCTGATGTCTTAAACATTTATCCACCTATGATGCTCCCTTTTGTGTAGCAATTTGGTGAGGCTTTAGTAATCAGATATTTGATGAACTTTATTTTGGATAGTTCTTTGAAAGCAAATTTTGAGTAAAGCTGATTCTACTTCATGATGCTCTAAATTTAGCTAAGATATTGAACATTTTTAAAAACATTTATTGGCCATTTGTATTCATTCCTTTGAAAACTAGCTATTGAAATCAGAAATTCATTTATTGATTAGATTCTTTTGTGTATATGTTTGTTGTAATTCGTTATGGTCATGCTCAGTTGTTTTCCTTACTTGTATTTGGAGTTTGTTCTTCACCTTGCCCTGCACTGCACTGCTAGTATTCTTTCTTTTGCTTGATAAAAGTCTTTTGTAATACTTTCCTCTGGGATTGTTGTTGTTATTATTTTTTGTTTGTTTGTTTTGGGACAGGATTTTTTGTATATCATTGGCTCTCCTGAAATTTACTCTGTAGACCAGCCTGACCTTGAACTCACAGAGATCTGAATGCCTCTGCCTCCTAAGTGTTAGGATTAAAAGAATGTACTACCATGGTCTAGCTCGTGCTGAGTTTGTTGTGTTGTTAATTTCTAGTGTTTCTATGTATTTAATTTCAAATCTCAATTTCATTGTTTGTTTTTCCTTTCAATTTGCTAACTTTTTATTCATATTGGTGAATTTTTTTTATCCATTTGCCTGATTTTTCTTCCAGTGTGTCTGACTTTCCCTCTCTACATCTTCCATTGAGTTCATCCACTCATTTATATCTTCTTTGAGGTAATTAATGTCTTTTACTAATAATTTTTGAATCATGTTTCAGTAACATTTAATTTAGTCATTGAAGCATTACACTCTTTTTATGAGTCATGATATCTTGCCTTTTCACGATTCTTGTATTTCTTCATTACAACATATAATATGTTTGTTTGAATAACTTCCAGTTTTATATGGGGAACTTCTTATTAAATAGCTTTCTGTTGAAGTAGCTTTCAATATCCAGTACCACTCAGAGAATTAAAAGCAAACTACAGGAACAACACTAACGTCAAACTGTATAAAATTCAGAAATAAACTTAAATGAAGCCATGAGCATATCACCAATTTACCACAAGCTAGCAAACATAAAGACTAATGTAGGACCTTCCTGCAAGTCTTTTCTGCCAGGACAGACTGCTAGCTAGTCTGCTCTCCTGAAGACACCACACCCTGAGACATCCCAGGAGATCCACTGCACACAGGACAACTGACACCAGAGCCTAAAGGCTTCACAGGAGTTCCTCTGCACACAGGGCAACGGGGCAACGAACACCACAGTCTGAAGACCTTTCAGGGGCTCCATAGCATACAGGGCAACTGACCCAACAGACAAAGTCTCCTGGGAGTTCTACTGCACACAAGAAACAGAAACCATAGTCCATATGCTTCCCTGGAGAACAGCTTCACACAAGACAACAGCTTGACCGCTCCTTTGACGACCCAAGAATATGAAGGCCTTCCAGGAGATCAGCTGCAGCTAAGGCAACAGATCAGCAGCTTCTCTGCACCTCTGAAGACACAATAGTTGGAAGGCCCCTACAGCCAGGGCCACAGGCCTACCAGGAGACCTGAAGCAACCCAAGAACAAAAGAAGCAGACTCCAGACAGAGTCACCCACACAAGCAAACACCAGAGATAACCAGATGGTGAGAGGCAACTACAAGACCATAAACTATAGAAACCAATATATGTGGGCATCATCAGAACCCAGTTCTCTCACCATAGATAGCCCTGAATACACCAATACACCTGAAAATCAGGAAGCTGATCTAAAATCCTATCTCATGAAGATAATATAGTCCTTTAAGGAGGATATAAATAACTCACTGAAAGAAATATAGGTAAACAATTGGAAGCCCTTAAAGAAGAAACAAATCCCTTAAAGAAATACAGGAAAACAACATCAAACAGGCGAAGGAACTGAATAAAGTGGTCCAAGATATAAAAGTATAAGTAGAAAAAATAAAGAAAATGTAAATGGAGGCAAACCTGGAAATGGAAAACTTAGGAAAGAGGTCAGGAATTACAGATGTAAACATTACCAACAGAATACAAGAGACAGAAGAGAGAATTTCAGGTGTAGAAGATACCATAGAAGAGATTGACACAACTGTTAAAAAAATTGAAAACATAAAAAACTCCTAACCCAAAACATCCAGGAAATTCAGCACACAATGAAGAGACCAAATCTAAGAATAACTGGAATAGAGGAGAATGAAGATTCCCAGCTCAAAGGACCTGAAAATGTCTTCAGCAAAATCATAGAAGAAAACTTCCTCAACCTAAAAAGGGAGATGGCCCTAAAGGTACAAGAAGCCTATAGAACACCAAATAAATGAGTCCAGAAAAGAAAATCCTCTTGTCACATAATATAAAACACTAAATGCACAGTACAAAGAAAGAATATTAAAAGCTGCATTGGAAAAGGGCCAAGTAGCATACAAAAGTAGATCTATCAGAATTGTACCAGACTTCTCAACAAAGCCATAAAAGCCTGGTCAGAAGTCTGATCAGACTCTAAGAGAACACAAATGACAGTCCAGGCTACTACACTCAACAAAACTTTCAATCGACATAGATGGAGAAATCAAAATATTCCAGGACAAAACCAAATATAAACAGTATCCATCTACCAATACAGCCTTACAGAGGATTCCAGAAGGAAAATTCCAACACAAGGAGGGTACCTACATCAAAGAAAAGACAAGATACTAGTAATCTCACAACAAAGCCAAAAGGAGAGAACCGCATGCACATAAAGCCACCTACAAAACCAAACATAACAGGAACTGACAGTCCTCTGTCTTTAATATCTCTCAATATTAATGAACTCATCTCACCTATAAAAAGGCATAAGCTAAAAGAAAAGACATAAGCAAACATACTGGATATACAAACAGGATCCAGCATTTTGCTGCATACAAGAAACATACTTCAGTAATAAAGACAGATACTCTCTCAGAGTAAAATGCTGGAAAAAATTTCTTCCGAGCAAATGGTCCCAAGAAACAAACTGGAGTTGCCATTCTAATATCCAATAAAATAGAAGTTCAACCAAAAGTTATCAAGCTTGAAGGAAGAATACTTCACATTCATCAAAGGGAAAATCCACCAAGAGAAAAAGTCTCAATTCTGAATATCTGTACCTCAAATGCAAGGACACCCACATTCATAAAAGAAAGCTTACTAAATTTCAAAACACACATAGAACACATAATAATAGTGGGAGACTTCAACACCACACTTTGACTAATGGACCGATCACGGAAACAGAAACTAAACAGAGACACAATGAAACTAATAGAGGTTATGAACCAAATGGATTTAACAGATATCTACAGAACATTTCATCCTAATACAAAAGTGTCTTAGTCAGGGTTTCTATTCCTGCACAAACATCATGACCAAGAAGCAAGTTGGGGAGGAAAGGGTTTACTCAGCTTACACTTCCCATTGCTGTTGATCACCAAAGGAAGTCAGGACTGGAACTCAAGCAGGTCAGGAAGCAGGAGCTGATGCAGAGGCTATGGAGGGATGTTCCTTGCTGGCTTGTTTCTCCTGGCTTGCTCAGCCTGCTCTCTTATAGAACCCAAGACTTCCAGCCCAGGGATGACACCACTCACAAGGAGCCCTACCCCCTTGATCACTAATTGAGAAAATGCCCCACAGCTGGACCTCATGGAGGTACTTCCCCAACTGAAACTCTCTTCTCTGTGATAACTCCAGCCTGTGTCAAATTGACACACAAAACTAGCCAGTACAAAAAGAATATACCTTCTTCTCAGCACCTCATGGTACCTTCTCCAAAATTGACTGTATAATTGGTCACAAAACAACCCTCAACCAATACAAGGAGATTGAAATAATCCCATGCATCCTATCAGATCACTTATTGAAGGCTAGTCTTCAATAACAACAAAAACAACAGAAAGCACACATACAGGTGGAAAGTTAACAATGCCCTACTCAATGATAACTTAGTCAAGGAAGAAATAAAGAAATTAAAGAATTTTTAGAATTTAATGAAAATGAAGTCACAACATACCCAAACTTATGAGACACAATGAAAGCAGTGCTAAGAGGAAAATTTATAGCACTAAGTGCCCTGGTAAAGAAATTGGAGGGATCTTATACTAGCAACTTAACAGCACACTTGAGAGCTCTAGAACAAAAAGAAGCAAACTTGCCCAAGAGGAGTAGAAGGCAGGAAATAGTCTAACTCAGGGCCAAAATCAACCAAATAGAAACAAAGAAAACAATACAAAAAATCAGCAAAAATCAAAAGCTGGTTCTTTGAAAGAATCAACAAGATAGATAACCCCCCAGCAAAACTAACTAAATGGCTCAGAGGCAGTCTCCAAATGAACAATGAAAAATGAAGCAATGAGAAATGAAAAGGGAGACATAACAACAAAAATGGAGTAAATTCAAAAAATCATCAGATCCTACTACAAAAGCCTATACTCACCCAACCTGGAAAATCTAGGAAAAAAAATGTATGGTTTTCTAGATAGGTACCACATACCAAAGTTAAATCAAGAGCAGGTAAACTATCTAAACAGGCCCATATCCCATAGGGAAAAGTCATCAAAAACTTCCCAACCAAAAGCCCAGGGCCAGATAGATTTACTGCAGAATTCTACCAGACCTTCAAAGAATACCTGATACCAATATTCCTCAAACTATTCCATAAAATAGAAGCAGAAGGAATACTACCTAATTCATTCTATGAAGCCACAATTACTCTGATACCTAAAGCACACAAGGACACAATCAAAAAAGACAACTTTGGACCAATCTCTCTTATGAATATCAATGTAAAAATGTTCAATAAAACATTTGTAAATGGAATCCAAGAACACATCAAAACCATCATTCACCATGATCAAGTAGGCTTTATCCCAGGGATGCAGTGATGGTTCAGTATATGGAAATCCATTAACATAATACACTATATAAACAAACTCAAAGAAAAAAAATCACATGATCATCTCCTTAGATGCAGAAAAGGCATATGACAAAATACAATACCCCTTCATATTAAAAGTATTAGAGAGATCAGGAATTCAAGACCCATACCTAAACATAATAAAAGCAATTTACTGCAAACCAATGGCCAATATCAAATTAAATGGAGAGATACTTGAAGTAATCCCACTAAAATTGGGGACAAATCAAGGATGCCTATTCTCTCATATCTGTTCAATATAGTACTTGAAGTGCTAGCTAGAACAATAAGACAACAAAAAGAGATGAAGGGGATACAAATTGGCAAAGAAGAAATAAAGGTATTACTATTTGCAGATGATATGATAGTGTACATAAGCAACCCCCCAAAACTCTACTAGAGATCTTCTGCAGGTGATAAACAACTTCAGCAAATTAGCCAGATATAATATTAATTCAAATAAGTCAGTAGCCTTCCTTTATACAAATGATAAACATGCTAAGAAGCAAAGTAGGGAAACAATTCCCTTAACAATAGCCACAAATAATATAAAATATCTTGGGGGTAACTCTAACCAAACAAGTGAAAGATCTGTATGACAATAACTTCAAGTCTCTCAAGAAAGAAACTGAAGAAGATCTCAGAAAATGGAGAGATCTCCCATGTTTAAAGATTGGCAGAATTAACATAGTATAAATGGCCATCTTATCAAAGGAATTCTTTAGATTCAATGCAATCCTCATCAAAATCCCAACACAATTCTTCAAAGACATAGAAAGACCAATTCTCAAATTCATCTGGAAAGGTAAAAAGCCCAGAATAGCAAAAACAATTGTTAACAATAAAAGAACAGCTTGGGGAATCACCATCCCTGACCTCAAGCTATACTACAGAGCAATAGTGATAAAAACTGCATGGTATTGGTATAAAGACAGACACATTAATCAATGGAATAGAATTGAAGACACAGAAATAAAACCACACATTTATGGACTCTTAATCTTTGACAAAGAAGCAAAAAAATATTCAATGGAAAAAAGAAAGCATCTTCAATAAATGCTGCTGGTCTAACTGGCTGTCTATATGTAGAAAAATGAAAATAGACCCATATTTGTCACCTCGTATACAGCTCAAGTCCAAGTGGATCAAGAACCTCAACATAAATCCAGAGACACTGAATCTAATAGAAGAGAAAATGGAAAAGAGCCTTGAATTCATTAGCACAGATGGAAATTTCCTGAACAGAACTCCAATGGCTCATGCTTTAACATAAAGAATTGTTAAATAGGACCTCATGAAACTGAAAGCTTCTATAAGGCAAAGGATATACTCAATAGGACAAATTGGCAATTTATAGATTGGGAAAAAAAATCTTCCCTAACCCCACATCCAATGGAGGGCTAATATTCAAAATATATAAAGAACTTAAGAAACAAATCACCAAAAAATCCAAACAATCCAATAAAAAATGTGGTTTAAAACTAAACCAAGAATTCACAACAAAGGAGTCTTAAATGGCTGATAAACACCTAAAGAAATGTTCAAAGTCCTTGGTGATCAGAAAAATGCAAATGAAAACGATACTGAGTTTCCACTTTACAACAATCAGAATGGCTAAGATCTAAACCTCAAGTGACAGCACATGTTGGCAAAGATGTGGAGAAAGAAGAATGCTCCTTCATTGCTAGTGGGATTGCAAACTGGTACAATCACTTCGGAAATCAATCTGAAGGTTCCTCAGAAAATTGAAAATAGATATACCTGAAGACCCAGCAATACCACTCTTGGGAATATTCCCAAAAGATGCCCTACCAGGCTACAGAGGCACACGTTTCATTATCTTCATAGTGTCCTTGTTTGTGATAGCCAAAAGCTGGAAACAACCTAGATACCCCATGACAGAAGAATATATGCAGAAATTGTGGTTTATTTATACAGTGGAATACTACTCAGCTATTAAGAATGAAGATATCCTGAGTTTTTCAGGCAAATGGATGGAATTAGAAAATATTATCCTGAATGAGGTAACTCAGACCCAAAAGGACATGCATGGCATGTACTCACTAATAACTGGATATTAGCCAAAAAATTTACAGAATACCTAAGATACAATCCACAGAACTCAAAAAGGTCAACAAACTCAAGGGCCCAAGTGAGGATGCCTTTATTCCACTTGGGATGGAGAAGAAAGGAATCACAAGGGAGGAGGGAGGTACCTGGGTGGGAAAGGGGATGGGTGGAATAGGGGAACATGATCTGGTGTTGGGTGGGGCAAAAGGACTGAAGCCCCGAGGGCCAGCAGAAAGAATGGAAACAGGCAACCTTGGGAGGTAAGAGGTGGGGGCACCTTTCAGAAAGTATCAGAGACCTGGGAGGTAAGAGACTCTAGGACTCAAAGGGAAGGACCTTAGATGAAATGCCCTACAGTGGGGAGAGGGAACTTGTAGAACCCACTCCAGCAGAAAGACATGGCGTCAAGTGAGGGATGGGGTTGCCATCCCACAGTCAAAACTCTAACCCATAATTGTTCCTGTCTGGAAGAACTGCAGGGATAGAGATGCAGAGGAGCCCGAGGAAAAGGTCCAGTAACAGGCCCAAAGTGGGATCCAGCTCAAGGGGAGGACCCAAGGCCTTATACTGTTACTGAGGCTTTGGAGCACTCACACAAAAGGGGGCTAACATGACTGCTCTCGGAAAGACCCAACAAGCAGCTGAAAGTCAGATGCAGATACTTGCACCCAACCAATGGACAGAAGCTATTGATCCCTGTGATTGAATTAGGGCAAATCTGGAAGAAGCTGAGGAGGAGGGTGACCCTGTAGGAGGACCAGCAGTCTCAATTAACCTGGACCACAGAGATCTCTTAGACACTGGATCACCAACCAGGCAGCAACTAGCTGATATGAGGCCTCCCAACACAGAGGATTGCTGGGTCTGGGTCTAGTCAGAGAAGATGCAGCTAATCCTCAAGTGACTGGAGGTCCCTGGTAGTTTAGAGGACTGGTAGAATGGTGTGTAGGGTAGTGCAGACATGCTCATAGAAACAGGGGATGGGAAGGATGTATGGGATGGTGAACAGTCAGAGGGTAGACCGGGAGGGGAATAAAATCTGGAGTGTAAAAAGGATTAAATTGAATAAAAAAACTAATGTAGAATATTGAAAATGATTTAGGATAAATGAAGAAACAGTAAATTAATGTGATAAAGGATAGAAGGAAGGGTGAAAGAAAAGTAGAGGCAAGATTAAATAAGTTAAATGCATAAGAATTGGAAATCATTTGTTATGGAGAGGAGAAGAAAATATCAGGAGCTTAGAAAATATTTAAAAAAGAAAGGAAAAAGTATTTCCTAATAATTAGAAGTTTAAAAGCATAATTAGGTAAATGTATGGAGGAGAATAAAGATGAAAAGAGGTTTTAAAAACAAAGAAGCAGTTGCAGGAATTGGCAAAGTGACATCTTATTGGTGTTGTTATTGGTCAAAGGCAGAGTATATGATGGTCCTTTCTTCTTCTTAGCTTGATGCCTGATTTTGTGGCTGTCTTATTCCTCAGACTCATAAAATCCGATAAATCCAGGCAGCACAGTGTAGGAGGAGGAAGACAGATTGCCATGCCACCTACAGATCTGATCTTCAGCACATGGCACAAGTAGACTGTATACTTGTTGCCACTTATTGCCACACCACACAGCAAGAATGGAGGATGTTCCCCTGGTGCATGCCAGCCATGTGCAGCAGGAGTCACCACAACGTGCTAGTATTTGGTAGTCAGATGGGAGAGACAGAAAAGTGGAGCAGCTTGCTCATTATAAAGAGAGAAGGGACTAGAGACTAGAGAGTAGAGAGAAGAAGCCAAGAGTGAGTGGCCAGCCTTACCACCTAGGACTATGGTGAGGTCTTAGCCTGAGGTTCTGCTGAGGATCATTTCTGAGACCATGGCTATGCAGAAGCAGGCGTCCATGTGGATGCCCTTGACTCATATTACCACTAAAGAATGTAGGGATGTCCCTGGTCAGGGCAGCTGCTGGAGACCACATGTATATCCAGGGGCTATGCATAACTAGCCAGGCCCCTCGCTGGATAAGGTGCAACACCTTACTAGCAGCACCACTTGGGAGAACCTCAAGCAGGCAGCACAGTGAAGCTAGCCCTGGTGACCTCATGTAAATGAGCTGACCCCTGCTGTGGGGTGGCACGGGCACAGAGGTGATGCTCCCCTTGACACCTCTGGCAGTCACGAAAGCTGATCACAGGGTAATGAACTTGAGAGAGTCGGCACTGCACCTCATCTGGGCAGCAGAGTAGTGCTGGCTATGGTCTAGCAGGAACAGGTGAGCCAGCTCTGAGCTGGCCCTGCCACTTGCCACTCTTTTGATATGAGGTGGCACAGTTGTAGGGGTGATACCCTCCCCAGATCCCCACCTGCAGTGGCTGGAAGATCTGTCCCTAGAGTCATAAGACATGAAAGCAGAAGAGCTACCCCTGTCCCCTCATTGACTGTAGTACTCAGGAATGTGGGCTATGTATCCTGTCTGGGCAATGCAATGGAGCTTGCTCTGATGGTGAGGGCACAGGTGAGCCAGTTCCAAGGGAGAGCAGGAGAGCTGGCCTAGCCCCTCACAGGCTGCAGCACTTGGGAGAGCCAACCACACCCTTGACTTGGTAGCACAGTAGAGCTGGCTCTGGAAGCTTGGGTGCAGTTGAGCCAGTCTTGAGGGCATGAGAACAGGAAAGCTGAACCTCCTGCTGATGGCTGCATGGGTGGCTTAGCCAGAACAGCACTGGAGAGCTTACCTTGGTGGTTTGGATAAGGAAGACTTGGCTGTCATCCAGGCCCAGATCTAAGGCTCTGAATTGGCCCACCCCTAAATCTATATGATCTGAGAAAGTTTGAGATACATGAAAGAGCCATTCCTGTTATTCTACAGCTGCAAGATCTCCATGGCACAAGGCAAGAAGAGGATAACCGAGAGGAGTCCCAATAAGGATCCAATATGGATGGTGCCACACAAGCCAGAGATCTTCAACCAGATGAATGACTCATTGCAATGAACATTTGCAGTTGAAGATGTGTGGATAGAGAGATATATTGTGGGACACACTATGACATACTATAACTTCCACCATGAGATATTTTATATGTTTTTGTTGTTGTTTATGTGTGTGTGTTTTATTTTATAGGGGCAGTTGCAAGGGTGAAGGGCAAATATGAGGGGACAGGAAAATGAGCAGGATTGGTGTATATGATATGAAACTCACAAAGAATCAATAAAAAGTTAAAAAAAACAAGAAGTACAAAACAGAAAAAGAAGAAGGAGGAGAAAATTCAATAAGATTAATCAAAATACTGCCAAAAATATTCTACAGTGGATGATGGTTAATTCAGAAACTCACAGCTGATCAAAGTACAGAGAATGCCAGTGTAGTGCTTTCCACAAACAGGACTTCTACATTCTTCCTTAACCCACTGGCTCAGGGACTACTGTGGAAGAAGTGGTGGAAAAATTATAATGAGCTGGATTTCCAGGAGTACAGGAGCAAAATAGTCCTGTCCATGTCTGGATATGACAGCTGTGCTCATGAACTCATAGCAGCTGTGGATGTACAAGTGTAACTAGTTAACATTCTAACATGGAAGAGAAAGGGGATCAAGATCCTCCACCCCTCAAATGGAACTATTGACAGTTGATGGTTTCTGAGTAGAGAGACAACTTTTTTCCTTGTTTGAAAAGTCAATCATGCTTTGGTTGTATGAGTGTAGGAGTGTATGAGCAGCCCAATCTCTGTAGAAGTTCAAGTGTTCTCTAGGCCTACTCTAAAGCAAGAACAGCTGTGGCCTAAAGGTCTATTTTATAGGTACACAGTTTTTTTTTAATTATTATTATTATTTTTTTTTATAAAAAAACAAAAACAACAAGAACGAACCCCTGCCGCC
>JADRCC010160236.1:0-14290 GCA_019843855.1 Hylomyscus alleni | reverse complement strand
CATTGCTTTTAATAGCTGAGTAGTACTCCATTGTGTAGATGTACCACACTTTCTGTATCCTTCCCTCTGTTGAGGGACATCTGGTTGTTTCCAGTTTCTGGCTATTATAAATAAGGCTGCTATGAACATGGCGGAGCATGTGTCCTTATTACATGTTGGAGCATCTTCTGGTTATATGCCCAGAAGTGGTATAGCTGGGTCCTCCACTAGAATTATGTCCAGTTTCTGGAGGAACTGCCAAACTGATTTCCAGAGTGTATCAGCTTGCAATCCCACAAGCAATGAAGGAGTGTTCCTCTTTCTCCACAACCTCTCCAGCATCTGCTGTCACCTGAAATTTTTATCCTAGAGATTTTGACTAGTGTGAAGTAGAATCTCAGGGTTGTTTGCATTTCCCTGATGACTAAGGATCTTGAACATTTCTTTAGGTGATTCTCAGTCATTTGGTATTCATCAGTTGAGAATTCTTTTTTAGCTCTGTACTCCACTTTTTAATAGGGTTATTTGGTTCCCAGGAATTTAACTTCTTGAGTTCTTTGTATACATTGGATATTAGCCCTCTATCAGATATAGGATTGGTAAAGATCTTTTCCCAATTTGTTGGTTGCTGTTTTGTCCTATTGACAGTGTCTTTTTGCCTTACAGAAGCTTTGTGACTTTATGAGGTCCCATTTGTCAATTCTTGATATTAGAGCATAAGCTATTGGTGTTCTGTTCAGAAAATTTTCCCCTGTGCCTATGTGCTCGAGGCTCTTCCCCATTTTCTTTTCTGGTAGTTTCAGTGTATCTGGTTTGATGTGGAGGTCCTTGATCCACTTGTACTTAAAGCTTTGTACAAGGAGATAGGAATGGATCGATTTGCATTCTTCTACTTGCTAACCGCCAGTTGAGCCAGCGCCATCTGTTGAAAATGCTTTCTTTTTCTCCACTGTATGGTTTTAGCTCCTTTGTCAAAGGTCAAGTGACCATAGGTGTGTGGGTTCCTTTCTGGGTCTTCAATTCTGTTCCATTGATCTGTCTGCCTGTCACTGTACCAATACCATGCAGTTTTTATCAAAATTGCTCTGTAGTACAGCTTAAGGCCCGGGATGGTGATTCCACCAGAGGTTCCTTTATTGTTGAGAATAGTTTTGGTTATCTTGGGTTTTTTGTTATTCCAGATGAATTTGCAAATTTCTCTTTCTAAGTCTGTGAAGAATTGAGTTGGAATTTTAATGGGGATTGCATTGAAAATGTAGATTGCATTCGGCAAGATGGTCGTTTTTACTATATTAATCCTGCCAATCCATGAGCATGGGAGATCTTTCCATCTTCTAAGATCTTCTTCAATTTCCTTCTTCTGAGACTTGAAGTTCTTGTCAAACAGATCTTGCGTAGTTAGAGTTACACCAAGGTATTTTATATTATTTGTAACTATTGTGAAGGGTGTTGTTTCCCTAATTTCTTTCTCAGCCTGCTTATCCTTTGTGTAGAGGAAGGCCACTGATTTGCTTGAGTTAATTTTATATCCAGCTACCTTGCTGAAGTTGTTTATCAAGTTGAGGAGCTTAGGAAGTTTGGGGTCACTTAAGTATACTATCATATCATCAGCAAATAGTACTAATTTGACTTCTTCCTTTCCAATTCGTATCCCTTTGATATCCTTTTGTTGTCTAATTGCTCTGGCTAGGACTTCAAGTACAATATTGAATAGGTAGGGAGAGAGTGGGCAGCCTTGTCTAGTACCTGATTTTAATGGGATAGCTTCAAGTTTCTCTCTATTTATTTAGATGTTAGCTACTGTTTTTCTGTATATTGCTTTTACTATGTTTAAGTATGGGCCTTGAATTCCTGATCTTTCCAAGACTTTTATCATGAAGGGATGTTGGATTTTGTCAAATGCTTTCTCAGCATCTAATGAGATGATCATATGGTTTTTTTCTTTGAGATTTTTTATGTTGTGAATTATGTTGATGGATTTCCATATATTGAATCATCCCTGCATCCCTGGGATGATGCCTACTTGATCATGGTAGATGATCGTTTTGATGTGTTCTTTGATACAATTTGCAAGAATTTTATTGAGTGTTTTTGCATCAATATTAATAAGGGAATTTGGTCTGAAGTTTTCTTTCCTTGTTAGGTCTTTGGGTGATTTAGGTATAAGAGTAATTGTGGCTTCATAAAACAAATTGGGTAGAGTACCTTCTGTTTCTATTTTGTGGAATAATTTGAGGATTATTGATATTAGGTCTTCTTTGAAGGTTTGATAAAACTCTGCACTAAACCCATCTGGTCCTGGGCTTTTTTTTGGTTGGGAGACTCTTAATGACTGTTTCTATTTCATTAGCAGATATGGGACTGTTTAGTTCATTGATCTGGTCTTGATTTAACTTTGGTACCTGGTATCTGTCTAGAAAATTGTCCACTTCATCCAGGTTTTCCAGTTTTGTTGAGTATAGGCTTTTGTAATAGCACCTCATGATTTTTTTGGATTTCTTCAGTGTCTGTTGTTATGTCTCCTTTTTCATTTCTGATCTTGTTAATTAGGATACTGTCTCTGTGCCCTCTAGTTAGTCTGGCTAAGGGTTTATCTATTTTGTTGACTTTCTCAAAGAACCTGCTCCTAGTTTGGTTGATTCTTTCTATAGTTCTTTTTGTTTCTATTTGGTTGATTTCAGCCCTGAATTTGATTATTTCCTACCTTTGATTCCTCTTGGGTGAATTTGCTTCTTTTTGTTCTAGAGCTTTCAGATGTGCTGTCAAATTGCTGGTATATGCTCTCTCCAGTTCCTTTTTGGAGGCACCTAAAGCTATTTGTTTTCCTCTTAGGACTGCTTTCATTGTGACCCATAAGTTTGGGAATATTGTGGCTTCATTTTCATTAAACCCTAGAAAGTAATTTCTTTATTTCTTCCTTGACCAAGTTATCATTGAGTAGAGTGTTATTAAGCTTCCACATGTATGTGGGCATTCTATTGTTTATGTTGTTATTGAGGAACAACCTTAGTCCATGGTGATCTGATAGGATACAAGGAATTATTTCAAATCTTTTTGAATCTGTTGAGCCCTGATTTGTGACCAATTATATGGTCAATTTTGGAGAAGGTACCATGAGGTGCTGAGAAGAAAGTATATCCCTTTGTTTTAGGATAAAAAGTTCTATAGATATCTGTTAAATCCATCTGTTTCATAACTTCTGTTAGTCTCACAGAGTCTTTGTTTAGTTTCTATTTCTATGATCTGTCCATTGCAGAGAGTAGGATATTGAAATCTCCCACAATTATTGTGTGCGGTACAATGTGTGCTTTGAGCTTTAGTTAAGTTTCTTTTATGAATGTAGAATTGAGAGTTCTTGGTAGATCATACCTTTGATGAATATGAAATATCCCTCCTTATCTTTTTTGATCACTTTAGGGTGAAAGTCGATTTTATTCAATATTAGAATGGATACTCCAGCTTTTTTCTTGGGACCATTGGCTTGGAGGATTGTCTTCCAGCCTTTTATTGTGAGGTAGTGTCTGTCTTTGTCACTGAGGTGGGTTTCCAGTATGCAACAAAATGTTGGGTCCTGTTTATGTACCCAAACTCATAGTCTATATCTTTTTGTTGGAGAAGTGAGTCCATTGATATTAATAAATATTAAGGAAAAGTAATTGTTGCTTCCTCTTATTTTTGTTGTTTGAGTTGGAATTCCATTCATGTGGCTATCTTCTTTTAGTTTTGTTGGAAGATTACATTTTTGCTTTATCAGAGATGTAGTTCCCCTCCTTGTGTTGCAGTTTTCCATTTATTATTCTTTGAAAGGTTGGATTTGTGGAAATACATTGTGTGAATTTGGTTTTGTCATGGAATACTTTGGTTTCTCTATCTATGGTGATTGAGAGTTTTGCTGGGTATAGTAGCCTGGGCTGGCATTTGTGTTCTTGTAGGGTCTGTATAATATCTGTCCAGGTTCTTCTAGCTTTCATAGTCTCTGGTTAGAAGTCTGGTGTAATTCTGATATATGTTACTTGACCTTTTTCCCTTACTGCTTTTAAAATTCTTTGTTTAGTGCATTTGGTGTTCTTATTATTATGTGAGGAATTTATTATGGAAGGAATTTCTTTTCTGGTCTAGTCTATTTGGAGTTCTGTAGGCTTCTTGTATGTTCATGGGCATCTCTTTCTTTAGGTTAGGGAAGTTTTCTTCTATAATTTTATTGAACATATTTACTGGCCTATTACATTGGGAATCTTCACTCTCTTCTATACCTATTATCCTTAGGTTTGGTCTTCTTATTGTGTCCTGGATTTCCTGGATGTCTTGGATAAGGAACTTTTTGCATTTTGCATTTTCTTTGACTGTTGTGTCAATGTTTTCTATGGTATCTTCTGCCCCTGTGATTCTCTCTTCTATCTCTTGTATTCTGTTGGTGATGCTTGCATCTATGTTTCTTGACTTTTTTCCTAAGATTTCCAACTCCAGAATTGTCTGTCTTTGTGATTTCTTAACAGTTTCTACTTCCATTTTTAGATTCTGAATAACCATTCAGGATCTAAAAATTCCTTCACCTGTTTGTCACCTGTTTGTTTGTGCTTTCCTGTAATTCCTTAAGGGAATTTTGTGTTTCCTCTTTAAGGGCTTCTACTTGTTTACTTGTGATCTCCTGTAATTCTTTAAGGGATATTTTTGTTTCCTCTTTAAGGGTGTGTACCTCTTTCCCTGTGTTCTTCTGTATTTCTTTAAGGGAATTATTCATCTTCTTCTTAAATTCCTCTAGCACCATCTTGATATTTGATTTAGATCCAAGTCTTGCTTTTCTGGTGTTTTGGGATATCCAGGACTTGCTGTGGTGGGAGTACTAGGTTCTGATGAAGCCAAGTCATCTTGGTTTCTGTTGGTAGGATTCTTGTGTTTGCCTTTCAGGTGCCAATAGGTGGTGACCTGTTGATTTCTGGTGTTAGATGTTCTTGCTGTCTCTGACTAGAGCTTGTTCCTCCTGTGGGTTTGTAAGCCTGTGTCAGCACTTCTGGGAGATCAGCTCTTCTCTGGTAAATCCTGAGCACAGATGGCTGTGGATCAGTTGTCCATCCTGAGTCCTGGGGTCAGAGCACACCCTATAGACAGGATCTCCACTTTTGGGAAAGGTGCAGGGAGGGCTGTGGATCTGTTGTCCCTCATAGGTGTGGTCTGAGATAGAAAGGATCCTGACCAGGCTGCCCTGCCACTTGTGAGGCCTGTGCCTTCCTGGCTGGTCCTGCCTTAGAAAGTCACTGGAGAGAGAATGGCAGTTCTCACATGAGTCCCTGGGTTAAAGCACTCCCTGAAGGCAGGCTCTCTACTTGCAGGGAAGGGGCAGAGAGGGCTGAGGATCCACTGCTGTCACTCCTAGGTGTAGAAGAAGGTCACATGTCCACACATTTACACGCATCTCTCTCCCCACAGACACACACAATTTCACATTCTCGTTTAAGTGTTCAGAAAAATATATTCTTTTAAATTATATTTTGCTTATTTGTATGTGAGGGAAGAGTGTGTCATAGGACAACTTGTGGGAGCTTGTTCTCTTCTTACACCACACAGGTACTGGGTATTGCACTTAGGTATCAGTCTGGCATAACTCTTGTTGGTAGTGCCTTTACTTGCGGAGTTGTCTCACCAGACCCAGAAAATGAAATGCTTGAGTTTCATTTAACTGCTTAAGATGAAGGCAAATTATCAAAGGACTTTTGTTTATTTTCTTTTCTCTGGCTCTGTTCTTCTGTGATGAAGTTGCACCAAGTGTAAAACATAAAATAATGAATAGTAAGTGTGGCTAAGCATTGGGCTACATTATCTCAGCTAAGCCACAAAACAAGCATGTGAAGTAGTTATTGTAGGTATTGTAGTTGTTTTTACGTTTTTCTTTCTGTTTAAAATTTGCATGTAATATTTTGTTATTTAGTTATTATAACTATCAGCATACAGAAGGAAGTAGGGAGGAACACAGCTTTGCTAGTTGCCAAGGGTCACAGAACCATGGCATAGAAAAGCAGGGCTGTAATCCAGGCCATCTGAGAACAAAGCCCATGTTTGTAGCTGCTTTTATACACTGCACACATTAAGGGTTATTCTTGCTCTAAAAAAAGATTCAATGTTGCTAACTCATTTAAATGCTATTCTTTATTTGGGTTTTAAAATGTTTAGTGAAAAAACATGTTATAATTTGGAGGAAACAGCTGTACACTTCATTTCTCTTTTGTGGCATGGATAACTGAGAGGACTACGGAAATCAAGCTCTTTCTTCTTCCCTCTGAAAAACCATGTAAGTGGCTCTTTGCAAAGCAATGAAGTAGGAGATGTATTATTCTCCAATTGGATAAGACACATGCCATTAGAAGGAATATGATGCCTAATCTATCTCATTCTCTCTCTCTCTCTGGTAAAATATTCTTGTGCCTTAATTAAAGAAGAGAGAACATGAGAGTTCAATATGAGTCAGTTTGGTCTGTTGTGAATCGGCCTAATGGATTTTCACACCTGATTTCCATCTGCAGATGTAATCAGTCAGAAAGGAAAGAGCACTCTCACAGAGTTCAAGGAGCGACACTCCAAATACCACACTCATAGCTGAGATTTAGAAGAACAAATCGATTTCATCATTTTTTTTTTACCTGGAGGATTAATCAATAGGATCAATATGACTACTTAAGAAAGGATGTTTGAACATAAATATTGGAAAGAGAAAAGGGTAGTGGTGATTATAACTCTTAGGTTAGGAGAAGCAGTAGCCCACACAATGTGATCCATTGTGTGATGGGTGTCATGCAATCATTATGCAGTTTCAATGACAATTTGTGTGTGTTTGACACTTAAAACAGATGGGAAATTGATTCTCTAAGCAACCTTTCTCTAACGACACAGCCAAGTATTTGGTGGTTGCTGGAAATCCATGGTTGAAAGCCCTTTTCTCTCCAATTACTAAGTAGCTGTTAGCAGAATCTACTTAAGCTAAATAAATAAAATCCATTCATTCATTTTTGCACTTGTCAGTTGAAAGATGAATTAAAAATACCATTAATGGCTGAGCTCTGTACCAAGACAAGAGTTGTATTCATCCCTCCCTCATGACACATATTTTTCATAAAATTTACAAAACAGGTTAAGTTTGTGGGCAGGGATAGGAGTGATACTAAGTTTGTAACCTGTCCAAGTCTGATCCTTGTAACCACTGTATATAAGCACTCCCTGTGCTATCCCTTCTGTACAAATTGTAACCAAAATTCTATTATTTTTCTTTCCTTTTGACCTCTCCCATCTCCTTGGAATTTCCTAATATTCCTTATCCTTTTTTCTTCTGAAACTATAACTCTGTTAGTCCTACTTTTTGATATTGATTTCAAAATTTTGGAGGTGTTCACTCGTTAACATGTGCCTGTGAGTGTATTATTTGGAATCCTGTAGAGACATCAAAAGCACAGAACCACATCAGAGCAAGAAAGTGATGCCATGCACACCAGGGTATACTGAAGGTTTATCATCCCCGAGATCACTGCTCTTCCTTTTTGGCCAACATTCTTGTTCCTTTCTAAGCAAACTCACATGTTAAAAGAAGATCATCGCTATTTCCCCAGTATTGGCTTCTCTATTACTCTGAGTTGTCATTTTCATGAGAATATGTCATGTTATGGTCCTTAAGCATCTTTTGAACAGGTGGCTTATGCTGGAAGAGTATCCCACATGATAAGACCCAGCTACTTACTGTGTAAGCCAGAACCCAATTTTCCAATTGCTAGATGATGTATAGTGTTTATTAAAGAGACATGCTTCTTTGAGATTTTCTTATTGAAGACAAAACAACACTAAGAGTTGTAGAGTCCCGCTAGTGGTTCTACCACGGTCCATGGATCCGTGGAAGTTGGACTAGACTTGTGGAATTAAACGGGAAGAAAAAAGACACAGAGGAACACCAAGAAAATGTATTAAAGCATTGTTTTAGCTAAAGTGAGTATTTATATCTAGGCACTAAAAGGAAACCAAAACATTTACAAACTAATAAATGCATAGCGTAAATATAACAGCAGACACGGGGACGCCAGAGTCCTCGGGCAGAATCAGCTTTTAGTCCGAAACACTGTTTATAGTAAATAAATGACTTCCAACAGAAGGCTTTGTAGAACTAGGAGCAAGTCTGTTTCTCCATCTGAGAAGAGCTGCAATGTTTGTGGGCTAATGTCTTGCACCACTAGTGGCCGGCTTTCAGTTCCAGGTGTGACCTACACTTTCGGTTTCAGCAGAGGGAAGCTCTTAGCTTGCTTGCTTGTGTTCAGGCAGAGGGGGGAGGAGGCAACATTTCACCCTTATTTATTTATATAAAAAGCAAGGTCGAGCTCATAACACTGGACACATTTTTCACGCCGGAATCACGGTGAGTGAGTGAAACACCTGATCAACTCTTAGTTCTCATCTATCCAGCAATAGACGTGCTGTTAGCTTGTTAAAGCAAACGGAGCATAACGTGCTTTTAACAAAACACAGCCACTTGGCACAGGCCTCTATGTGGATCAACTACCGCCACAAAAACAGGCTTTCAAATGCACCATTGGCATCCACACAATTGTGTCAAGATATGTCTCTCATACCTGCAGAGTCTGGGTTCTGCCACTGTATCTCAGAATGCAGAAAGTCCTTGCAAGCTTGCTTTCCCTGATGCAGAATGCAGAAGCTGGGAGCAGGCCTCCATTGAGCTGCAAATTTTCGGCTTCAGCTCTGGGGTCGGTTGCCTAGGGAACAGGTCTAAATTCAAATGCAAATTAGTAGGTTGGTTCACAGGTTTCGGGATTTGCATTAACCTTTGAAATGCTGGAACAGCAGAGGTAGTGAAAGCCACAAATGAGGTGAATTGGCACCTTCGGGATGGTGCAGGCTTTCGGAATGCCTCAGGTTGGCACTTTCGGGATGGTGCCAGCTCTTGGAATGCCTCAGGTCGGCACTTTTGGGACAGTGCCAGCTCAGAGATAGCAGAAACTTCCGTGCTCCGGGTATAAGTCAGTACAGAATCATTTATTTTGTTTCAAGATTTGTGATCTTCTGGAGAAAACGGGAAGAAATACCTTCAAGGCTGGCAGAAAAAGCCTGTCAGCTTTGGACAAAAGAAAACAAGGAAAAAGGAAAAAAAAATCTTTTCTGCAGAAAGTTGAGCACACCTGCTAAAAGGGGCGTGGCTCTGAGTCAACTTGGCAAATTAATCTTTCTGGTAACCAGCGTGGCTCGTCATCTTTCTGGGAGAAAATACACACGGACCCTCTGCCCCACACCAGAACAGGATCTGGGCCATGTCAAGCATTGGTGAGAGTGTCCTTCCAGCAAACCATGGCATACAAATTTAATATTTTCGGATGCCAATGCCAATCTGCTGCAGATTGGCCTTTGATGTCAGTCTGCAGAAAATTTAAAATAAAGAGTACCAAAGAGAGATGTGACTTAGGAGACCTTGGGGGAAACAGATTACCTCCCCTGGTCTTGAAATGGCAATTTTTAATCGTGTGATGAGCTCACTTGACAATGTCTTGTCCCATAGGGTTATAAGGGATTCCAGTTTTATGCAAAATACCAAAATCTTTGCAGAAAGAGATAAAATTTCTTTCCTGTACCCGGGCCCATTGTCATTCTTCAGTAATTTTGGCAAACCCATGACACTAAATGCTTGTAAACAATGGTCAATTACATTTCTCGAGGCTTCTCCTATTTGCAGTGAAGCAAACATAAATCCTGAACACGTGTCAATACAGACATGTATATATTTAAGTTTTCCAAATTCTGCATAATGGGTTACATCCATCTGTCAGATTTTATTAGGCATCAGGCCCCTTCGGTTCACCCACAAATGCAGTACTGGAGATAAAATAACATACTTAGGGCATTGCTTAACTATCATTCTTGCTTGTTCTTTGGAAATTTTGTGTTTGAGCCTCAGAGTTTGACTGCATAGATGGAAATAATTATGATCCCGTTTAGCTAAGGCCACAGGATCTGAAACTAAGGCTTCTCCTACCAGAGCTCTGTCAATGATATCATTACCTCTGGCTAAAAGCCCAGGTAGACCAGAATGGGCTCATATATGACCAATATAAAATTGGTTTTTTCGTACAAGAATGATATTTTGTAATTGAGAAAATAGGACTCCTGCTGGGGTGTCCAACTTAAATGTACCACAGGTTTCTAGCAGTGGTACTGAAAGGTAAATGTAAAAGCTGTCCGTGTAGATATTAATTGTATCAGGCACAGCTTCAAATACTTTTAAAACTGCTGTTAGTTCAGCCAATTGAGCTGAGAGACTAGGTGTCTCTACAAGCACTTTTTGACTATTAATGAGATACCTAGTCTTCCCATTAGAAGATTCATCAGTAAATACCACAAGGGCATTTTCCAGAGGCTGCCAAGCCATTATCTTTGGAAAAATCACTTCATGCACATTTAGAAATTTTATTAGTTTATCCTGGTGATAATGATTATCTATAGTTCTCTGAAATCCAATTTGAGCAAGCAACCATTCTGTGCTATGCTGCTTTAGCCAGGAGTCTTGCTTCACAGTAAAAGGCTGAATGATAACATCTGGTTTTTTGCCAAAATAAGTTAGTGCTTGTTTCCTACCAAGCACTATTATTTGTGCAACAGCTTCATAGTATGGCAAGATATTACGTTTAGTTGACACCATTGAATGGATCCACATAATAGGTGCCTTCTGCCATAATAATGCCATAGGGGCATGAGTTGTGTTGAAAATTAATAAATGCAAAGGTAAGGAATAATCTATGTAAGTAATAAATTGATTCTCAATAGCTTTTTCTACCTGCTGTAAAACAGATAATCCTTCTTTAGTTAAAAATCTAGGATAATTTGGATCAGAATTACCTCTCAGAATATCAAACAGGGGCTTCAAGTCTCCTGTAGTAATTTTTAGATAGGGATGAAGCCAATTAATATCACCTAACAATTTTTGGAAATCATTTAAGGTTTTTAATTTGTCTCTACGAATAACTATCTTTTGATGAATAACAGCTTGATCCGTAAGTGTAAAACCTAAATAATTATATGGATCCTGAGTTTGTACCTTCTCTGGGGCTACTTGCAGTCCCCTTTCATTAAATGCAACTTGTAAATCTCTGTAACATAAAAGTACATCTTGAGGAACTTTCCCCGCTATTAAGACATCATCTGTGTAGTGGGAAATATATATCATTGGTCATTTCTTCCTTATAGGATCAGTGACCTGACCCACGAATTTCTGGCATAACATAGGACTATTAGCCATGCCTTGAGGAAGGTCTGTCCACTGATACCTCTTCATAGGTTCCTTAAAATTTACTGATGGAACATTGAAAGCAAACCTCTCACAATCCTCTGGGTGCAAAGGAATAATAAAGAAACAATCCTTTAAATCCATAACTATTTTGTAAAATCTTTTTGGAATTGCCACTGGAGATGGTAATCCAGTCTGTAATGCTCCCATTAACACCATAGTTTCAGTTACCTTTCTCAAATCTTGCAACAGTCTCCATTTACCTGACTTTTTCCTAATATTGGCATGTTCCATGGGGAATTTGATTCTTTCAGGTGTCCTGCTTCTAATTGCTCCTGCATCAGCAATGAAGCTGCTTCTATTTTCTCTTGAGATAGAGACCACTGACCAACTCAGTGGAGACTCAATTCATGGGAGAATTATTTATCTACTGGATTTTATTTGCATGGGGTACAGGAATGACAGTGGTCATTATAGAAAATGCTTCAAACCTTTATTATTAGAACGAGTCTTATGGCCTCTGTAAGTTCTAATATTCTGTTCAGACCTCTGCCTATTAGCTAGCTCACTAGGGCTGCACAGAGCCAACTGTATCTGTGACAACAGATCTCTCCCCCACAGAGGTACAGGGAGATTAGACATAACATATGGCTGGATCTTCCCTGTTGTTACCTTCCTCATCTCTCCAGGTTAGAAGCTTAGAGTTTTGTTTTGGGTTATTGGCATATCCAATCCATTGGAGGTGAGTAATGGATTCCATCAGAGGCCAGTTTGAGGGCCAGCTCTGCAATCTGATAATTGTGACATCTGCCCCTGTATCTATCAGCCCCTCAAAACTTTTTCCTTCAATAGTTAACTTGAGTTTAGGCTTATTATTTGTAATAGATTGTATCCAAAATACTTCAGGAGCACCAGAACCACCTTGTCCTGCCTCACAAGCAATAGCCTTAGGAGACGTAGGGAGCAAAGGAACTAAAACAAGCTGAGCAATTTCTTCAGAAGCAGGTACTATAAAGACACCGCATGGTGAGGAAGCCATAATTTTTATTTCTCCTTGATAGTTGCGATTAATAGCACCTGGGTAAATTTGTAATCTATCTACAATAACACTACCTTTGCCAATCACACAATCCCAAGTCTCTGGAGGCAATGGCTCATAAACTCCAGTAGACAAAATCTTAATTTCCATATCTGGAGTTAATAACTGTGCTGGGTGGTAGATAATTCTACCCCTGCACACCCTGGCACTGCTCTGAGGAGCTCAGATATAGTTCGTCCTGATCTGCTGGCAGTCTTGGAGCCCCATGCACTGCCTTTTGGTTCTAAAATGGGGCCTGGGGCCGGCCCCTGGACTTGTTTTTTGAACAAGCATAACCTTGAGTAACTTTCTTAGACCGACCCCCTTTCACCCACTGCTTCCCTCTTTTACAGCAGTCACAAAGCCTGGGCATAGCACCTGATTGTAGTCACTTTGCATTTCCTGACCTTTTCAAACATTCACTTTTAAAAGGATTATAGCTGCCACAGTGAAAACATCTTTTACCATCCTATCGCTGTGCCAGAATTTCTGGGACTGTAGTGCCTTGCAACACATTCGCAATGGCTAGCCCCTGATTAAATGCAGGCCCTATATCGGCACAAAGCCATATGTAACCAGATAAGTCCATCTGACTTTTGTGCGGTAAAAGAACTGCCCTACAAGTTGCATTAGCGTTCTCAAATGCATGATTAGGGGGCCATCAGTATAGGCACTTCCAAGTGTCCTGCAGGCGGCTTGTTGCAGCCTAGACACAAAATTCTGGAAAGCTTCTTCTGGACCCTGCCATACTCCAGTCAAGTTAGTATTACCTTCACCTCTAGCGGGCAGCTGCATCTAAGCCTTTTTTTAGCAGCTAAGGCAATTTGTGCAAACACCCCGGCAGGGTAATCAATTTGTCGGGAATTTCCTTCAAATGGTCCTTCCCCCACAAGCATATCCAAATTCCAGTCAGGATTACCTGACTGGGCATTCTGCATAGCGATCTTTTTACAATGTTTTCTCCACTCCGAACACCAAATCAAATAATCTCCTGGCTATAAAATAGCTTTGCACACCATTTTCCAGTCCTGCAGCGTTAGGTTAAAATCCATGATATTATCTACCAATGCTTGGGTAAAACGGTGCACTAGGCCCATAATTATCAACAGCCTCCTTTAAATCCTTGATCAATTTGATGTCAAAAGCTTGGTGATATCTATACACATTGTTATTTTGGTCTCTCCTTTCCCTTACCAGAAAGGCTAGTAACCCAGAAACATCTTGCCCGTTCTCTTGAGCCCAGCGGAATGCCCCCTCTAAGGGCAAGTGTCCCGTCCCTAGATAGCCGTCTTTACTTCTACCTGCTGGCATTTTAAAATCCTTGAATTCTTTACTTAATTCTTGTAGTTTGATCTCTAGTTCTGCTCCACTTAAACGAGATCCATTTCGGTATCTCTCCTTTATTTGGGAGGGCGCAGATCTTGTGTAAAATCGTCGTCTCTTCACTTGAGATGCAGTGAGTTTACCTTTTACAGAAGAAGTTTGGGCCAACTCAGTTATCATACTGGAGCCTGATGAGGTTTGAGCCACTTCAGCTACTGTACTCCAATCAGAGGAGCTTTCCAAACTGGAGTCTGAGGAGCTTTGAGACTCCTCGGCTACCATACTAGAATCTGAAACTGTGGTCACCTCTGCATTTACCAGACTAATCTCGCCGTCTGACTGACCTTCCTTCTGCTCATTTTTCTCATTTTCAATCATAATGTCCATAACTATATCCTAAAGGCGGTTGGGAAATCCATCTACCTTATTATTAGTAAGTACCTTTCCTATTTTCCCCCAGGATTTTTTGTTGATTTTTGTTAGACCTTCCAACCAAGGACAGTGAGCCTCTATCTGTTCTGACAATTCTACTAATGCCTTCTCTTTAACCTTTACTCCTTTAGTCCTGAGTAGCTTGTCTGCATTTTGGATAGCCACCTTAGAAATATTTGCTCCCATTTCCTACTGTTGGGAAAAAAAAAAAAAAA
>JADRCC010160231.1:0-13824 GCA_019843855.1 Hylomyscus alleni | reverse complement strand
TAAAGTTACTATTTGGAATCAATTTTGGTGATAGAAAATAGTAACTTTAAACATCAATTAAGCAAAACAGTACTTTCTTCAAAGAATTCTGTTCTTATTAGTATTTCTGTGTTAAAAATATATTTCACTAGGGGCTGGAAAGATGGCTCAGGGGTTAAGAGCACTGGTTGCTCTTCCAAAAGACCTGGGTTCAATTCTCAGTACACACATGGCAACCCTCAACTGTCTGTAACTCAGATCTCAGGGGATTCAACATTCATATGGTGTACAGACATACATGTAGGCAGAAAACACATTCCCATAAAATTTTTAAAAGCTAAAAGCATTATATAAACATATATACCACTATTATTATATCCAGAATTTCATCAATTAACAGTTGTCATAACTTGTCTTCTAGACTTGGTTTAATCATCTGCCCTCCAAAACCTAAAATATCTATGATCTGGCATTATACAAAAAGTTTGCTAAGCCCTGTTCTATACCATAACAAAGGAGACAAACATAATCAGTCACTTTAAAAAGTATACGTTTAACTTTTTTTCTAATGTCTTTTTTGAAATGTTCTATAAAAGATAAGCCTTGCATCCCTTCTGCTGCAGCACTATTTGGAAATTCCCCTTTTCAAAATCCACATTGTTAGCTTAACAATCTAGCAAAGTCTCGATGTAATTGCCACAACCATGTTATTAAAGTGACAACATCATACCCTGGTATCCCTAAGGCGACCGCCGTTACTCACTGAGGCCTCTTAGGTATTGAGTAGCTCCTATGGCATCACACCCTGTCTTTAGCATCATTCTGGCACATCACCTCTGTATGGTGTCATGTATAACCTGTGCTGTGGCAGAGCCTTACTCTGATGCCACTCCTCCGGAATGTAAAGTAACTAGCCTGTGCTTCTTTCCACTCCTTGGACAGTGGCAGGGAGGGGGAGGGTAACTACAGTCAGTGGTTCAAGCTTAGTGGTAGTACTCTGCTCCAACTACTGTCCCTTCCGCCTGCCGCTGCAAGTGAGGGCCCCGAGGGACCTCTGTAGGATCCCAGAACTCTCTTGCCCTGCTACAGTTTCCATTTCATGTGGCCAACTTACTGGCTCACCAAAGACCACCCACCCTAGCTTTTTCACAAAGTACTACCAGAAGCCGCTCCCATTACCTGACTCCATTCTCCAGCTGTCATCCTGGGCCAATTCCACCGGCAACTTGACTACGGCTTTCTCTAAGGATTCTGGGACTTGTAGTTCCACATTGCTAGAACCCGGAACTGAGTAACTTCCAAAGACGCCTCCAGGCCTGGATCTGCTTTCAAACTACAACTCCCAGAAGCGCCAGGATATGGGCGGGGCGAAAGGAAAATAGAGATCAGTGATTGGATAACCTCTAGCTCTTTGATTGGCCGCCGGAACAGGAAATGCGAGTGGGCGGGGTATGAGTTTCGAGGAGATCTTGGGAAGGCGAAATGGAGGGGTGTGTGTCTAACGTGATGATCTGTAACCTGGCCTACAGCGGGAAGCTGGTTGAGTTGAAGGAGAGCATTTTGGCTGATAAATCTCTGGCTACTAGAACTGATCAGGTAAACCAGCCGGAGGGCTTGTCGCCTAACAACGGGTGTCAACGAAGCCCTACCTGGCTTCCGGGTCCTAAAACTTGGTCTGAGGCTCCTCCCGCCCACTCCTCCCTCTTATAGCCTTGGGTTATAACAAGGATCCCTGTCCAACTATAGCCCCTCAGAGACTTTGGGGAGGGGGGCGGGGGCCTGAGGGGGAAGCTAAGCTTGCTGAATTTCATATATTTCTAGAACATCCACGGCTTTTCTCCGAAATCCCCTGAGTTAGGAAGAGAAAGCGCGATGGAGACCTGTGAAGAAAGCTTGTTAGGTGGATTTTTTCTTTAGTTGTAATCCTCCTAGTCAGTGGACCACGTGTAACCAAGTGCCCTTTTTGTGTATGTTAGGAAGTTTGAGAGGAGCTGGGAATTTCAGTCAAGTCGAAAAACAGCAAGCATAAATGAAATAACAGCACGTCTTATTACATATTTTAAATCCCCCAGAAACAAATTTACATACTCATTTCAGATCATGGAAGGAAAAGACACGATAGGAATAGTTGGGAAAGGCTTTGTATAGAAGGGAAGGTGGTATACACTGTGAAGAAAGAACGGGGTTCCATGTTGGGCTGAGTGAACTGAGGCAAACAAAAGAGAATGGACATTGGGAAGTATCTCTATTCAGACCAACTAAGTCTCACGTTTTTATCGTGACTTTCCAAATCATAGGTTGCCTTCTGTGTTGATAGACAATATTAAATATTAGTAAGACAGTACATCATACTTCAGAACATCCATGTTGTCTCTTTAAGAAGAGAACTCGAAGAGGCTTTTTTTTTTTCTGGAATTTTCCTTTATTACTCAACAGTAGAATTCCCCTCTGTTCACCATGTTTGCTTTTGTGATGGTCTGGTGATGTGGTTTAAATTTAATATAGTGAATTAAGACCTAATCCACTAAAAATAAAGGAGTCAATGACATAAAAGAGAGAACTAATCAGGATTAAGAAGTTAAATACAACAACCAAATGCAATTAATTTATGGACTTTATGTGCATCCAGAGTTAAACCATCTGGAAATGGGCTTATAGGAGACTATTGGTTTTAAGTGAGTTAATATTTTTTACTTTATATAATTTTTTTTTTGTTATTTAAGATATGATCTCCCTATGTAATCCAGGCTGTCCTTCCAATCAGGATCCTCCCATCCACCAGCCTCCCATGTTCTGGAAGGTTTGCATTACCACCCCTGACAAAGCATTAAGGAATGTTACTTTAAAAGGTCCAATAATGATCTTGTGTTTGTTTGTTTGTTTTACGAAAGTACTTTTATTTTTTAGGTGCTGAAATAATTAGAGGTGAACAGTCATGGCCTTTAGGATTCTGTTTTAAAGAAACCTCGGCAGGACTGAAGAGGTGGCTCAGTGGTTAAGAACACATACTTCCTTTCCTCACAACTTCTTGTCATTCCAGCAGCAGGGGGATCCGATGCATCTGGCCTCCCCACGCCCATGTGCTCACACGCACAAACCCATCCACATTGCACACAATTCAAAGTAAAATGAAACTTTTTAAAAGAAAATTCAAGTAATAAAATCTAGAAGTAATATGGCAAGGTTTTTGTTGTTGTTAAATCTAAGTAATAGGCACTTGATCTCTGTCATATTCCCTCTGTTTTATGTGTATTTGAAATTTTCATACAGTTGAACTGCTGTCTGGGGACACTGACAAGGAAGGCCACAGGTGTCCACAGCAGTGAGACTTCCAGCTAGCTCCCTTCCTGGGTACCAACAGCATCTCCTCCCAAATAGGCAACTCCCTAAATTTCATTTAAAGGCTGGACATGCATGCACATGTGAATGCGCGCACACGCGCGTGTGCACACACACACACATACACAAAAACACTTCTTATACATATACTCGCATACATTCACACACTGAAACTCATACACACACTCATACACATGCACACTATATAAGCATACATACAACCATCACTTTATATTACTCAAGACTAAGAAGTACAGCAATAGGCACAAATGGGAACTCTCGTTAAAAATCATGATTCTTAACTTTAAAAAAAAATAATTTTACTCCACTGATTCTGTGTGATGTGTTATCATAAAATACTCTCAACTATTTGTATAAACATTTCTCATTTCGTTCTCCATAACCTTCATGTGTTCAGCAGATAGAGTGGCATATGCCTGTAATACTAGCACATAGGAGGGGAAGGATTGAGAATTTCAAGCTAATGTCAGTTACATAGCAAGATCAAAAATAAAGAGAACATTCGCATGTTCTCTGTAGAGCCTCTCACTTGAAGTCTATGTGGTAATAGAGATTTTATAGGCACAGAGCCTGGTAAATTGCATGACCCTGGATAAGTTGCTTTTGCTTATGTGAAGTAGTCTTAGTTTCTTTATGTGTAAAATGGGGGATAATAGTCACCATGTAGAATGGTGGGAGTCAAAATGATGCATATAAGAGTAGCATTACTTCACAAGGGCGTGCATAAGTGTGGTAAACAGCAAATCTCCATTTCTGCCGATGTATTGAAATCAAGGCTTTCATCACTATCCTGCCCAGAACTCCTTATATTCATGGCTGTTATTCACCCCATGTTACTAATACTTTGGCCTCCCAAATGCTAGTAAGTAACATGGTTGAAGGTTACCTATGATGACCTAGGGTTCTGCATTTCTTACCATAGGTTTGCCAGCATCAGTATTTTTTCTGCCTGTTTGTCTTCAACACTATTGACAGCTTTGCTCCCCTGTTTCCCATATAGGACAGCAGAACAGCATTGCATTGGGCATGCTCAGCTGGTCATACAGAAATTGTTGAATTCTTACTGCAACTTGGAGTGCCAGTGAATGATAAGGATGACGTGAGTACTAGGCAGCATTGATAAGCTCTGGGTTATCTTTAGACTCCAGCCTTGTATTCACTGAAGCCTGAATATTAAGCTCATAAACAAAATTTTGAGGTTTATAAGTAGGAAGTTACAATATGACCTTAGTGAATAGGCATGGGGCTAATGATGCCATTCTTCTAGAGTGCTAAAGAAACTATAATTCAGGGTGAGAATAAAGATCGCGGCTTATTACTATGAACTCTAAAAGACTAAACATTTTACTATTGAAATTGTTGGTGAATATTGTCAGAATACTAAAGGCTTAGGTATATGTGTGTTACATAGAAACATTTATTATAATGATATTGGTTTGATTAATATAAGACTTGTAGGAACTGGAGAGATGTTTCAATAATTAAGAGTGCTTGCTGCTCTTACAGAGGACCAAGGTTTGGTCCCAGTAGCCACGTTGGGTGGCTCAAAACTTCCTGTAATTCCTGCTCCAGAGGGGCTGATACCCCATTCTGGTCTATATGCATATATACATAAATAAAAGTAAATCCTTTTAAAAAGATAAGACTTTCAGAAAACTGAGAATGGAACCTGTTTTATAGGCACAGATTAATTTTCAGAGATATTTACTGAAGTAATATTTATAAGAGAAAATAACAATTTTATGGAAAAAATGATTGAATAGCACATAGTTCACATACTTTGTAAGTTAATATTCAATCTCACAATATAAATTCTCACAATATAATGGTAAGTAGAAATTGTCAAAAACACACATCACAGAACTTCATATACTCTGTTTTTAGTTTTGAAAGTTATTGTATGGGAGAAAATGGATTAGAATCAGTCTAATGTGCCACGCCTGTGTTACAGGATTGTGGCTATTTTTAAATGACTTATTTCGTTGTTATTGATGTGTATGTATGAGTGTATGCCATCTATGTGCAGCCACCTGTGGAGGCCAGAAGAGGGCATCAGATCCCCAGGGGCTGGAATTACAGACCGCTGAGCTGCCTGAACCAAACACTGGTACTTTGGAGGAGCAATAAGTGCTCTTAACCACTGAGCCATCACTCCAGTGCATTTTTTCCTTTACGTACATTTTTGTTTCCAAATTTTCCACAATGCTTAGCGCTGAGTGGGAGGAGAATATTGTTAAATTATTCACACAACTCTGTAAACCTTGAAGAAATGTCAGTGTTCATACTTCTATCCCTTTCTCACCTTGGCTTTTGTAAACCCCACCTCCTATACAGGCAGGTTGGTCTCCTCTTCATATTGCTGCTTCTGCTGGCCGGGATGAGATTGTAAAAGCCCTTTTGGTAAAAGGTGCACATGTGAACGCTGTCAATCAAAATGGCTGCACTCCCCTCCATTATGCAGCTTCGAAGAATAGGCATGAGGTATGGTTCTATCCCTGGGGTTGTTACCTTTAGGTTTTAAACCTGAACAGAAAAAACAGATTTCTGCATTGCTTTCTTGTCGTCCTCTCCAGATTGCTGTTATGTTACTTGAAGGTGGGGCTAATCCAGATGCTAAGGATCATTTTGATGCTACAGCAATGCACCGTGCAGCAGCCAAGGGTAACTTGAAGATGGTTCATATCCTTCTGTTCTACAAAGCATCCACAAACATCCAAGACACTGAGGGTAACACTCCTCTGTAAGTGACAAGTAGCAATCGTTTTCATTCTGATTATAAATACAATACATGCTGAGAGCAAAAAAACAAATTGAAAGGATACCAAAGCATAATAATAATTAAAATTGCTTATCATTTTGCCACCCCAAAAATACTGATGTTATCTTTAAGTATTTCCTTCCATTTGTTTATATTGCAGCTATGTATATGTAGCATATAATAACAAAATTGAGGTCATATAAGTAATTTTGTTTTAATCTCATAGCACATTGTAAGCATTTTTCAATGTCACTAAATTCATTTAAAACACTTATGATTGCTACTTACAATCTCACTTTATGGATGTGCCATGACTTAATCATTCCTGATATTGTTTATTTAAACATATTTGAGCTTTTGACTATTTTAACTAATGACACATTGACATTGGCCAATTTATTTCAAAACCTTTGCCCATATTGTGGATTGTGAGCTTAGTTTAAAGTCCTAGAAATTGAATGAATGTTTCAACAAATACACATATTTCAAGACAAATTGCTTCCAGAGGAGTTGTCCCATTGTTCCCCCCCAACAGCGTCTTAACAGTAGCTATTACCGCCCCATCAGCACCAGAATTACCCTCATGTTGTATATTTCATGGTTCAAGATTCACATTTTTGTCACTGATTTTGAAATGTATTAATCCCTAAATTGTAAGCTTTTGTAGTCTTTCTGTTCCCTTTTAGAAGAATTCATTCATTTTGCCAGAATTTTAAGTGTTCTTGACAGAGTAAAAATAGGATTTATACCATATCAGTTGAAAATATTTTCTTGGTTTGTCTCTTCATTCATGAGTTTTTAGCTATCAGAAGTTATCAACTGCTATGTAGCCAAGCCTATAATTTTCATCACAACTAGAAGAAAACTTCTAATCTCAAGACTCTTAAATCTACATAGAATTTGTTGATGTGGATGACTTGAAACCAACTTCTACCTTGATAGATTTTTTTTTACATACCCATTTTTCTCCTTTGTTGAATAATGACCATTTTGAATCAGAAATTCTGGGTCTTTTTTGTAGTGCAGAATAAGGTACAGCCTTTCTCCCTCTGACTTTAAGACAGCTTTTTAAAGTATTGTTTTCAGGAGCTGAGCATGATGACACATACCTTTGATCCCAGCACTGGAGAAGCAGAGAAAGGCAGATCTCTGTGAGTTCGAGCCATCCTAGTCAATATTTCAGGCTAGCCAGGGCTCCATAATAAGACCTTGTTTACAAGAACAGACAAACAAACCCGGCCAGCTATGATGGTGTATGCTTTTGATGCTAGCACTTGGAAGGCCAAGAGACAGACAGAATTCAAGGGCAGCCTGGTCTACATAGCAGGCTCTTGTGGTAGCCATGGATAGATAGGGAGATCCTGACTTAAAACAAAAAGTATTTTTTTAATTGAAAATAGATTCTTCTCTCATACCGTACATCCCAATTGCAGTTTCCCCTCCTTTCACTCCTCCCACCTCCTCCCTACCTTCCCACCTCCTCTTCTCTCCCCTGCCTCCCAGATTTACCCTACCTCCATTTCCTCTTCAAAAAAGAGCAGGCCCCATGAGACAATAGCCAAACAGGACAAATCAAGATTTACTAAGACAAGGTGAAAACCCTTATATTAAGGCTGGACAAGGCAACCCATTAGGAGGGAGAGTCCCAAAAGCAGTCAAAAGAGTCAGAGACACACCCACTCCCACTGTTAGGAGTCCAATAAAAACCCCAAGCTAAATAACCACATCATGTATGCAGAGGGCCTGGTACAGACCTTTGCAGGCCCTGTAATTGACACTTGAGTCTCTGGGAGCCCATATGTGCCCTGCTTCTTGATTCAGAGGGCCATGTTCTGGTATCCTCCATCCCCTCTGACTCCTGTAGTCTTTCTTCCCCTCTTCTGCAAACTTCCCCCATCTCCAAGGGGAGGAACATGATAGAGACCAAGAAAAGTAGTATTTTCATATTCTTTAAAAATCTTTCTTTATAGGCCCATGTGATTTTTTAAAATGAATATTCTAACTTTTATCTCTATAACTCAATCACATTCATCTGGAAATAGTCTAGGAATTGTATAGTATAGGACCCTTGGAATTTCAGACTTCAATGGATACTATTCTTCAGTATAGCTGCTACTATTTTCAACTACATTAACTACAAATATTAAGAAACATAGCTTTCCTCCCCCACAATTTCCTCATCTGTAATAATTTCTCCCTCACTAGGTTAGTGTGAAGTTTAAATAAAATGCTGTGTTAGGTGCCTAATAGTTTGTCTGTCAACCTGTATCAGTGACTGGCAGAGGTTGGTTTCTTTCCTCAAGCAGTTAACTGTTAAACTCTCCTATCATAACGAGAACTTTAACCTCTATGACACCTTTTACTGTAAAACAGTACTAATTATACCAGGATTTGTCAGTGTAGATACACCAATCAAGCAAGATCAGATGTTTTCAATTGTTTTTCTGCAAGTCGCATGACTTGTTATAGAGGCAGGATATAAATTGAAACATCTCTAAATTCTAACCCTGAGTTATTATTATATGATGTATTTATAGTAAATTACCATTAATCTCTGTTGAAAGAGGTAGTTGTGCCTTAGGTTAGCATTTAAGAGCTAATCATCTGTTTTAATAGGACCAGGATTATGATTTATGATCTGGTACTGCATAGCTATTCTAGTTAACTTTAATTTACAATCTTTCTCATGCCAATTGAGTTCCCTTCCCTGATTAAATAACTTTCCAGTATTACCCCTGTCCAGTGATAAGCATTTTGGAATGGAAACTCTAACCATTCTGTAGAAGTGGTAGTGACTAATTACTCTTTGTTATTCCCATTTTCAGACACTTAGCCTGTGATGAGGAGAGAGTGGAAGAAGCAAAATTGCTGGTGACCCAAGGAGCAAGTATTTACATTGAGAATAAAGAAGAAAAGACACCCCTGCAAGTGGCCAAAGGGGGCCTGGGTTTAATCCTCAAGAGAATTGTAGAAAGTGAAGCAGCTTCTATGTAGTCTGCTTATGTTGTATTGTCCTCACTGTCCTGGAAACTGTTGTATACATGAAAACGTTTTCTCACCTTCAGAATTTGATAACATGTTGTATTGTTCTATTGAAGTACTTGTTCTATGCTTTCCACCCACTTTCCAGGCATTCAAAAACTGGTGAGCTTGTTCTAATGATGTCATTCATTAAATCTTGATTACTTTGGAGTAAGTCGTTGTGGCTGTCCTGTCTTGAGCGTCTTCCCATGCACCTGCTGACCCATAGTGGAACAAAACAAGTTCAGAATCGGCCTGTAAGTTGGGCCAGGTGGCTCTAGGGAGCTTTCCTCTGTGTGGTCAAAACAAATCAAGTTCACTCAAGAGACGTATGCCAAATATTTCTCTTTTTTTCAACTACAAGGTTAATTTATTTTTGTTGCAGGAGGAAGTTCTATACTTTAGGAGGAGCAAGTTTTAAGTTGAATTGTATGTTCTTAAAATAATGAAGAACAAGAGCCTACATGCTCATGTACCTTTTTTAACTAGCCATTTTCCTCTAAAATAAGATATATCACTTTTTTCAAAGAAATTAAGTGTCTATATTGACTCACCTTGTTGAAAAGAATTGTCAAATTTATTAAAGAGATGTATAACAATCATATTTTGATTTGTATTTCAAGTACTACAAACTTGTATTTCAAGTATTACAAACAAACTGTTGAAAGAATCTCCCCAATCCTTAAACCTTAAATCTTGAGCTAAGATATATTTCTCAGCTTGGGATAGTTCTGAAGTCAATAAAGTTAATGGAGCTTAAACTGCAACTAAAATCCATCAAAAATAGGAATCTTTTGAATTGCCAAGTTAATGTAGAGTGTAGGGAAGTTAATAATTATAATCTTGAACTCTATTTAGAGAAGCATTTTATTTGATTAGTAGTCAGGAAATGCAGTCCAAATGACTCTTCAAATTAATTTTAGGTTTAGGTTTGTGCCTGCAATTATTTATGGGGCAGTGGGCAGTTCTGACACCCGGGGTCCAGTAGAACGGCCACTTGAGAACCCCGGAGACCCACTGAACAGAGAAAATTTTTTCACAAGGGACAGTAGGAGTTCGGCGATAGCTCCTGAGACCAATGGCTCAGATTTCAGCCCAAACCTCTCACAGCTACCCCTTCAGGAGATGTGTACTCTATCGGGCAGACAATGCCTCAAGCTTCCAGCATTCTAGCTGGACCCTACACACAGTTATCTGACCACAAGCCAGGCATGCCATGCCCCATATAATAAAAGGGGCAGTTTGCCCCCTCCTCACTCTCTTCCTTTCTTACTCTTGTTCACTTGTTCTTCACTCTCTTCCTCTTACTTCCTCACTCTTACTCTTCTCCTCTTACTCTCTCTTACTCTTTCTCTCTTGTTCTTCCCTCTCTCACTCTCTCTCTTACTCTTACCCTCTCTTGCTCTTTGTTCCTCTCTCTTGCTCTCTTCCTCTTCCTCTTCCACTCTCTCTTGCTCTCTCCTCTTGCTCTTTGTTCTCTTCTCTTGCTTTCTTTCTCTCCTTTCTCTCTCTTTCCTCTCTCCTCTTTCTCTCTACTTAACCAGCATATTTTCTCCTTTCTACAATAAAATAACTCATTTATACATTGCCTCCTTTTCAACTAACGCACCGTGCAGCAACAGGTGGATACCCAGGGGGGAGAGAGAGAGACCTGGGCCTCAGCAGCAGGCCCTCTGCCACCAGGGGGGAGAGAGAGACCCAGACCCCCGCCTTGGAACAACAATTTTTGCTTGAAAGATATGATCCAAGTATATCCACACACTTTCTTTAATTTAGGGTTAAAGATTTAAATGCCCAGTAACTAAAATGAGTTCTGTACATATGAGCTGCATCATTGTTACATAAAACATTGGACATGAATATTCTGAGTGCTAATCTTTATTAGAATGAATCAGGGAAGTATTTTATGAAATAAACATTTATTAAATGTTAGTGCTACAATTGATGAGGAATTATTTATTGCTAGTGGTTTTCTTAGATTTTTTACTGGATATTTTCTTTATTTAAATTTCAAATGTTATTGCCCCTTTCCCAGTTCTGCCACCCCCTAGAAGTTCCCTATCCCACCCTACCTCCCCCTGCTTCTATGAGAGTACTCACCAACCCACCCACTCCCACCTCCACACCCTCGCATTCCCACTACACTGCGGCATCGAGCCTTCACAGGACCAAGGGCCTCTCCTCCCATTGATGACCAACAAGGCCATCCTCTGCTACATATGCTGCTGGAGCCATGGATCTCTGTATGTATACTCTTTGGTTGTTGGTTTAGTCCCTGGGAACTCTGGGGGCGGGGGGGTCTGGTTGGTTGATATTGTTCTTCCTATGGGGTTGCAAACCCCTTTAGCTCCTTTCTTTAACTCCTCCATTGGAGACCTCTAGCTCAGTCCAATGGTTGGCTGCAAGCTTCTGCCTCTGTATTTGTCAGGCTCTGGCAGAGCCTCTCAGGAGACAGCTATATCAGGCTCCTGTCAGCAAGCACTTGTTGGCATCCACAATAGTGTCTAGGTTTGGTGACTGTATATGGGATGAATCCCCAGGTGGGGCAGTCTCTGGATGTCCTTTCCTTCAGTCTCTGCTCCACACTTTGTCTCTGTATTTCCTCCCGTGAGTATTTGCTTCCCCCTTCCAAGAAGGACTGAAGCATCCACACTTTGGTCTTCCTTCTTCTTGAGCTTTATGTGGTCTGTGAATTGTATTTTGGGTATTCCCCAAATATCCACTTATCAGTGGGTACATACTATGTGTGTTCTTTTGTGATTGGATTACCTCATTCAGGATGATATTTTCTAGTTCCATTTGTCTAAGTATTTCATGAAATCATTGTTTTTAATAGCTGAATAGTATGCCATTGTATAAAGGTACCACATTTTCTGTATCCATTCCTATGTTGAAGGACATGTGGGTTCTATCTAGCTTCTGGCTATTATAAATAGGCTGCTATGAACATGGTGGAGCATGTGTCCTTGTTATATGTTGGGGCATCTTCTGGGTATATGTCCAGGAGTGGTATAGCTGAGTCCTCACGTATTACTATGTCCAATTTTCTGAGGAACCGCTAGACTGATTTCTAGAGTGGTTGTACCAGTTTGTAATCCCACCAGCAATGAAGGAGTGTTCCTCTTTCTCCACAGCCTTGCCAGCATCTGCTGTCACCTGAGTTTTTGATCTTAGCCATTCTGACTGGTGTGAGGTGGAATCTCAGGGTTGTTTTGATTTGCATTTCCTGATGACCAAGGATGTTGAACATTTCTTAGGTGCTTCTCAGCAATTTGATATTCCTCAGTTGAGAATTCTTTGTTTAGCTCTGTCCCCCATTTTTAAATAGAATCTTAAATAGCTGAATAGTATTCCATTGTTTAAATGAACCGAATCATCTTTATCCATTCTGTTGAGGGACATCTTGGTTTCTAGTTTCTGGCTATTACAAGTAAAGCTGCTATGAACATAGTGGAGCAAGTATCCCTTTGGTATAGTGGGGAATCTTTTGGGTATATGCCCAGGAGTGGTATAGCTGGGTCTTGTGGTAGCATTATTCCCAATTTTCTGAGAAACTTCCAAATTTATTTCTGGAGTTTTCATACAAGTTTGCACTCTTATCAGCAATGGAGTAGTGTTCCTCCTCCTCCACATCCTCACCAGCATGTACTATCACTTGAGTTTTTGATCTTAGCCATTCTGATGGGTGTAAGATGGACTCTCTTAAGTGGTTCCACATTCCCAGGTGCTGCCTGTACAGGTCAGAAAGGTCAGAGACGGCAAGGTAAAGTCCACAATGGATGGGATCTGTAGTCTACCCCTTCCCCCTTCGGTATCAGACATCACTGTATGCCAGACAGAGGAAGGTGAAGGAGAATCTGGGAGGAATAGAGTCCATAGGTCTCTGGTCCAGCCTGGAATGCCAGGAGTGTTACATCTCCTAGAAAAGGAATAAAAGTGTTTTGGGCAGTCAGTGTGGGGTAGGTGGCTAGGGTCCTTGGTGCCCAGGTGGCTTTGGCATCAGCCATGGCAATGTCAAAAGCCAGCACTCTGATTCGAGCCTCTGGAAGCAAGGAGGAGCTTGGCCATGCTGATAGGTCCAGAGGTCCAAGGATGAGTACTTCATGGAAGAAAGCCTTCCCCTAAGTGTTAAAGGTCAGTAAAAACAGACAGTCTCCGAAGATTCTTGGTGGAATATCTTGCACTCTTTATTCCATGTGGACAGAGACTATACAATTTTCATTAGGAAGTATTCCAGGTACTATGTGGCTGGCTGCCAGTAATCACCTAGTTGGGGGTCATGGTTACGTGTCCCAAGCAGGCATCGAAACAGGGACTTTAGCTCTATTCTTGCTATGTCAAATCTCTGAGATATCCAGGGTTTAAGCATGCTTCACCTTGCCAGTCCCATGCCCACTCTTCTGGTGGCACGGGCCACGTACCTTACACTCCTAGTTGTTTTGATGTGCATTTCCCTGATGATTACAGGTGTTGAACATTTCTTTAAGTGCTTCTCAACCATTAGAGATTCCTCTGTTGACAATTCTCTGTTTAACTCTGTATCCCATTTTTTTTTTAAAAAAAAAAATTAGTGTATTTGGTTTGTTGACATCTAGTTTCTTGAGTCCTTGATAAATTTTGGATATCAGCCCTCTATCAGAGATAGGGTTGGTGAAGACCCAGAAGTAAATCCATACATCTATGGACACTTGATTTTTTTTTTTTTT
>JADRCC010160229.1:0-11009 GCA_019843855.1 Hylomyscus alleni | reverse complement strand
GGAGTACTTCTGAACTGTAGTATTTGTACTCTCTCTCTCACTCTCACTCCCTCTCTCTCTCTCTCCCCCTCCCTGTATGCTGCTCTCCTAAGTCGTTTCTCTTTCCTGTCTGTACTCATAAGCATTTTACATACCCTAGCCTGATTCATTCTCTCAAATCTTTCACTGATCCATCACATTGTCTGCCTCTCAATTAGATATGACTTTAAAACATGGCTGCTTCCTTCTACAAACTAAGTTTACCTTCACTGTTTGGGTTGCAAGGTTCTTACTAAGGATGCATCTATATTTAACTCAAGGAAATAAAGGTGTGTACTAGAGATGTATCTGTATTCTAGCTGGATCATACCACACAGATGTAGGACTTTGGATGTGATTCCCAGCCAGAGCATCCATATTGCTGCATTAAAATTCCTCTAAAGAGAAGTACTTCTGAACTGTAGTATTTGTACTGATTTTGTTAGTCAAATGCCTTTGTACTTTTTCTGATGGAATTCTAAAATCTACAGTTGCATTAGCTACTAAAATGCCATGTGTTTTCATATGTTCCATTATATATCTCATTATGAAGCTTAGATTGATTATTGTGTATTCAATATTCCTTCGAATATAGTGTGGACATGCTACTGCACTTAACTGTTGGAATTTTTCCAATTCGTTTATTGTAATTTTCTACCCAGTGTCAGATGTATTATAGTCAAATAGATTATCCTATGTATAAAAACAAAAACAAAGAATCAACTTTGTCTCTCACCTTCACATACAAAGTACTGCCAAGGCTAGTTAGTGATTTATTGGTTCATTTACTAGGCTTGTTAGGAAGTGATTGCCAAGACAAATATAGTTATCTTAGCTCCCTAAGAAACTAGATTCGACAAAAGGGAATAGAGATCACAGCACAGATACAAATAACAGTTGTGGCATTGAAATAATGTACCAGCTCCTTTTCTATTAAGAGGCATATTTAATTTTTTCTCATGGAATAATTTTTTACATATTTAGTTTCAGTTAGCGCAAATATGTAAAATGAATATTGAATACAGGTAAAATTTCATATTTACCACATCTCAAACTGTAGGTATCTATGAAGCTGTTAGAATTTCCTAAGAAACAAAGAAGAGCATATTGCCTGAGTGATCTATGAAGTCTTGAATTATCAAAGGTTTGCATTAAAACTGCATGAGATAGGGTCTGAGATTTCTTTTAAAAGTTATTTAATCCCCCTAGAGGTACATCCACCTCAAGCATTCTCTCTGTATTTAGCACTTAAAGTATCTAAAATATTTTATGCTTGAATCTTTTTTACTGCTGTGTGAAGCTGTCTTAGAGATTTTCTTTTTCAAAAATTGACATTGTTGAAATCACTATTTTCAGCTTGGAATGCAACCTAAAAGAGAAAATGGTTCCATTTATATGAGCAGTTTATTTTCACCAGTGTTCTGTATTTAGGACAGTTTTGTTGTTTATAATTGGTTAAATAATATTGGTTATATTCACAAATTTAGAAAATTTGTATTTAGAGAGAACTTAACTATGACATTTTATCAAACAACAAGCACTAATTGAGTATCTACTCCATGTCAGGCAGAGTAGATAAAATCTCAATCTCACAGAGTTCTTGTAGGTTGGGGGTTAGGGGGTGAGAACATCTTTATGGAGGCAGGGGGAATAGGTATGGGATGTGGAACAGTCAGAGGGTATACCTGGAGGAGGATAAAATCTGGATTGTAAAAATAGATTGAAATAAAAAAAGCTTCATTATTAATTTCATCACTTTGGTGACTGACAAATTATTTATCCACTTTATGATTCAGTCTTTTTTATTTGTAAAATATGAGTAATACTAATTACATGACAAGGTGCCTGTGATCTTTAATTAAGTGAATACATGGCTGTATGGTAAGGATTCAAAATTGATAGCTGCCATTATTATTATCATCATATTAACAGTGTAATAGTGTGCGAAACTAAGAAATACTATATAAAATAAGTAAACTGTGGGGGTTTGAATGATAATGGATACCATACCAGTTTCTGAGTTGGTTAGCAAGGATTAAAAGACATATGACCTTGCTAGAAGAAGTGTGTCATTAGGATTAGGTACCGAGGTTTCAAAAGTCCATGCTAAGCCCAGCTTTACTCTCTTTCTGCCTGAAAATTTTGGATTGGAATGAATGTTGTAGAGGATCATGTGTGGAAAACATTTTGGTTTGGAGTTACATGTGAATCACTCAGGAAAACAAACTATACAAAACAAGATAAAGCTAATAGCATTTCAACTTAGATGTAAAATACATTTTTAATCAAACATTTGATTCGACTGATGAATATGGACCAGATGGAAAAAGTTAAGCTCCTTAAAAAATATTCCTTTAAAATTACTAGAATAACACAATTTAGGGGATAGCCTGTGATGTTAAATAAGTGGTGAAGCCGTGGTTTCTATATTAGGCTCATTGGATATAATCTTGGCCTAGATGCTGAGCTCTTTATCATAGTAACTCTATGACTCATCTTTAAGTGATTGGATCTATTTTCAGCATGAGGTATTGTCAACACTGAGTATGCAATGATTAGTAAGATAGTCCATATAATTTATATATACATATATAAACATATATGAGTGTATATGTGTCTAGTGTTTCAATTGAGCTATAGACTCAATTTATTAAATGATTATAGAACTTTCAAATAGAACTTTCAATTATTATCCTTTATTTATATTCATGATCTGAATAAGAAGTAATCATTACAAGCAGAGAACAAAAGAATGATATTTTTCTCAAAACTATGAAGAGATATCTTTAAAAGTTGATTTTGACCACAATCACAACTATTGATACAATAAATAAGAGCATCACTAGAAATGCTCTAACAACAACTGGTTTAATTTACAGGAAGTTTACACATAATACCAATGGAATAAAAACTTTCTATTTTGCTTATGTTTTACTACAGGTATAACCTTATTTATTTCCTTTATTTCAAGGAAAGATAAAGAATGAATGTAATTCACCTCTGGGAGATAACTTCCAAAATATTTATCCTAATATCTTCAGTGTTATACATATGCAAGTTACTATGAGGGTAGAGAAATAGGTCAGCAGTTAAAAGCTCTGGATGTTCTTCCGTTGGGCTAGATTTCAATTCTCAACATCGAATGTAGCTCCAAACTAAATAGAACTCCAGTTCCAGGAAATTCTCTAGATAAATATTAATCCAGCATCATAGTGGTACTGGCAAGGGATTACATTCAAACACATTCTAATTCTGTGTGCTCTGGCTGGAATACAGACACCATTATTATGTACCTTTAATCTCTAACAATGAAGTTATGGTTAATTTGAGGAAGGAAGCAGCTATATCTGAAAGTGAGAAATAAGAGCAAGATTTGATAGAATAAGTCAAAGATAGTACACACATCCTACTCACAGGAGAACAGTGGAGGAAAAGGATATTTGTCACCTTGCACAAAGCTCAAATCCAGGACCTTAACATAAAACAAGATACACTAAATCTAATAGAAGAGAAAGTGGGAAAGAGCCTCAATCTCATTGGCACTTGGAGAAATTTCCTAAACAGAAGTCCAATGGCTCAGGCTCTAAGATCAAGAATTGATAAATGAGACCTCATGAAAGCTTCTGTAAGGCAAAGGACATGGTGAATAGGACAAATCAGCAACTCACAGATTGGGAAAAAAAACTTCACTAACCTCACATCTGATAGGGGGCTAATATCCAAAATATATAAAGAACTCAAGAAGCTAACCACCAAAAATTAAACAACCCAATCAAAAATGTGGTATAGAACTTAAACAGAATTCTCAAGAGAGGAATCTCCAATGACTGAGAAGCACATAAAGAAATATACAAAATCCTTAGTGATCAGGGAAATTCAAATCAAAAAGACCCTGCTATTCTGCCTTACACCAAGCAAAATGGCTAAGATCAAAAACACAGGTAGCAGTACATGTTGGGAAGGATGTGGAGAAAGAGGAACACTCCTCCATTGATAGTGTCATTGAAAACTCATACAACCACTATGGAAATCAATCTTGAGTAGGTTCCCAAAAAATTGAAAAAAGTTCTACCTGAAACCCAGGAAATAGTTCTATTTGTATTCCTCTTGGGCACATACCCAAAAGTTGCCACATCATGCCACAGGGACATGCGTTCTACTATGTTCATAGTGGCCTTTTTTGTCCTAGGCAGAAGCTGAAAACAACCCAGATGTCTCACTATGGAAGAATGGATACAGAAAAAGTAGTTCCTTTATACAATGGAGTATTACTCAGGTATTAATTTTCCCAGGCAAATGGATGGAACTAGAAAATATCATCCTGAGTGAGATAACACAGACCCAAAAGGATGCATATGACATGTACTCACTAGTAAGTAGATATTAGCCAAAAAATAAGGAAGTCTCAGGATATAATCCACTGAATACAATAAAATTAACAAGCAGCAGGGCCCAAGTGTGGATGCCTCAATCCCACTTGGGACAGAGAATTAAACAATCACAGGGACAGAGGGAGAGAGGGATCTGTGTAGGAGAGGGGAAGGAAAAGGAAGGTGGAACATTATCAGGTAGTGGGAGGCTGAAATAGAACTAAAGCCCTGAGGGCCAGCAGAATGAATAGAAACAGGCAACCTCAGGAGGTAAGAGGTTGGGGGATACTCTAGAATGCACCAGAGAGCTGGATATTGAGAGAATCTTGAGACTCAAAGGAGGGACCTTTGATAAAATGTTCTACAGTGGGGAGGGGATACTTTTAGAGTCCAGCTCCAGTGGAGGGACAGGACATCAAATGGAGGGATGGGGTTGCCATCTTACAGTCAAAGGCTCTGACCCAGAATTGTTCCTGTCTAAAGGAACTTCAGGGACAAAAGTGGAGAAGAGCCCAAGCGAAAGGCGGTCCTGTGACAGGCCAAAGTTGGATCCAGTTCAAGGGGGGGCTTCATGGCCTGTCATTATTACTGATGCTATGATATACTTGCAGACAGGAGCCTAGCATGGCTATCCTCTGAGAGGTTGCTGTCAGGTGTATATACTGACACCCAACCAGTGGAAGGAAGATGGGGAACCCTGTGATTGAACTTGTGGATAGTTTGAAGAAGCTGAGGAGGAGGGTGGCCCCATGGGAAGACCAGCAGTCTCAAGTAACCAAGGCCTCTTAAATCTATCAAACACTGAGGCACCAAACAGGCAGCATACACCAGATGATATGAGGCCCTGGACACATGTACAGCAGAGGACTGTCTAGTCTGGCCTCCAAGAGGAAAGATGCACCTATCCTCCTAGAGACCTGAGACCCCAGGGAGCGAGGAGATTTGGGGGTGGGTTGGGGACATCCTCTTGAAGCCAGTGAGTAGTGATGGGAGGAGAAATGAGATGTGGAAAGGTCCTGGGGTGGAACAGGAGGGCCATGAAGACTGGACTATATAAAAAGATTAAAGAATAGTATATATAAAAAGAGGATGAACCAAAGGGAGAGAGAGAGAACAACAAGAGTGAGGAAAAGGACATATGGTGGTGTATGTGTGGTAGTTTTACTAAGACAGATGGATAGAGAAAGGTTGCAAGTAAAGGCAGAATGAGCAAAAAAAATTAGAAGAAGCTAGAATAATAGAGATAGCTTACCAAAGACCAAGCGAAACAAATCAGTCAAACATCAAGAGAAGATGTTTTGAATTAGTCAGCATGGAGAGGAGTTTTGTGCAGAATATCTGAGTTGAATCTCCAAGTTCAGAAAGAGGTAGAAAATATGAGTTTATTCAATAGTAACTCTCTGAGATAACAATTGTATCTGGAAAATAAAAGTTACTTTTACAAAATTCAATACCCTCTTCTGAAATCCCTGGGGATGACATAAGTACATTATAAATAAAATAAATTCAGGCAAAATAGTCATACAAATAAAAATTAAAAAAATAAAATCACTCAAAATAAATATATATTCATAGTAACAACTAATACTGCATAAAGAATATAGACATTTTTTCTATCAGTTTAGGGGAATATAAAATTAAATATTACGATATTAAAAGGGAAAACTATATTTTATGTTTCAGCAAAATATAAATATTAATTTTAATGTTTATACTAAATGATAGGTCCAAATACAAGGCAAAAATATAAATGAAAAATTATTTGAAATTTAGAAATAAAACAAACTCTATTTATCATATAATTATCTAACTGAAATGCAAATATACTGAACCAGAGAAGAAATTCCTCCAGTCACATAATAATCAAAACACTGAATGCACATAACAAAGAAAGAATATTAAAAGCAGTAAGAGAAAAAAGTCAAGTAACATATAAAGGCAGACCTATCAGAATTACACTAGACTTCTTGCCAAAGACTATGAAAGCCAGAAGATCTTGGGGAGATGTCATACATACCCTAAGAGAAAACAAATGCCAGTCCACGCTACTATACCCAGAAAAACTCTCAATTACTACAGATAGAGAAACCAAGGTATTTGATGTTAAAAACAAATTTACACAATATCTTTCTACAAATCCAGCCCTTCAAAGGATAATAAATGGAAAACTCCAACACAAGGGGGGAAACTACATCCTAGAAAAAGCAAGAAAGTAATCTTTCAACAAAATGGAAAGATGATAGCCACATGAACAGAATTCCAACTCTAACAACAAAAATAACAAGAAGCAACAATTACTTTTCCTAAATATTTCTTAATATCAATGGCCTCAATTCCCCGATAAAAAGATATAGACTAACAGACTGGCTACATAAGCAGGACCCAACATTTGGCTGCATACAGGAAACCCACCTCAGTGACAAAGACAGACACATCCTCACAATAAAAGGCTGGAAAACAATTTTCCAAGCAAATAGTCTCAAGAAACAAGCTAGAGTAGCCATTCTAATATTGAATTAAATTGACTTTCAACATAAAGTTATCAAAAAATGGTAAGGAGGGACACCTCATACTCATCAAAAGTAAAAGCTACCAAGATGAACTCTCAATTCTGAACATCTATGCTCCAAATGCAAGGGCATTCACATTCATAAAAGAAATTTTACTAAAGCTCAAAGCATACATTACACCGCATACAATAATAATGGGAGACTTCAACACCCCAGTCTCTGCAAAGGATATATCATAGAAATAGAAACTAAACAGAGACACAGTGAAAATAACAGAAGTTATGAAACAGATGGACTTAACAGATATCTATAGAACATTTTATCCTAAAACAAAAGGATATACCTTCTTCTCAGTACTTCATGGTACCTTCTCCAAAATTGACCATATGCTCTGTCACAAAACAGGCCTCAACATATACAAGAAGACTGAAATAATCCGATGCATCCTATAAGATGACTACAACCAATAAAAGCCCAGGACCAGATGAGTTTAGTGCTGAGTTCTATCAGACATTAAATGAAGACATAATACCAATACGCCTCAAACTATTCCACAAAATAGAAACAGAAGCTACAATTCGTCTTATGAAGCCATACTACTCTGAGACCTAAACCACACAAAGCCCTAACAAAGAGAACTTCAGATCAATTTCCCTTATGAATATCAATGCAAAAATATTAAATAAAATTCTCACAAACTGAATCCAAGAACAAATCAAAACAATCATCCATCATGAAAAGTAGGCTTCATCCCTGAGATGCGTGGATGGTACAATATATGCAAATCCATCAACATAAGCCTCTATAAATAAATAAATAAATAAATAAATAAATAAATAAATAAACTCAAAGGAAAAAAACTATATGATTATCTCATTAGATGCTGAGGAAACATTTGACAAAATCCAACACCCCTTCATGATAAAAATCTTAGAAATCAGGAATTCAAGGCCTATATCTAAACATAGTAAAAGCGATATACAGAAAACCAGTAGCCCATATCAAATTATATGGAGAGAAACTTGAAGAAATTCCACTAAAGTCAGGAAATATACAAGGCTGCCCACTCTCTCCCTACCTATTCTATGTAATACTTGAAGTCCTAGCCAGAGCAATTAGACAACAAAAGTAGATCAAAGGGATACAAATTGGAAAGGAAGAAGTCAAATTATCACTATTTGCTGATGATATGATAGTATACTTAAGTGACCCCCAAAATTCCACCAGAATGTACCCTTCCCCCAGCATGTGCAGGCTGACTTAGATCTTGCTCTACCACAGCTAGCCCACCTAGGGTGGAGTTTTCTGAGATAAGAGAACTCTATTGTCTTGCTGTTTCTGAAGTTTCCTACAAGGAGCCAACACCTACTGCATTATTGAATCTACCTGCCTGACAAGTTTCTGACTTGCAACAAGGTGCTAATGAGTTAATGAGATCCTGGTATTCAGGGGGATGAGTTTCCTTTCCTTTATACATTGAGTGTCCTAAGTAAACATTGGACCTTGACCAGAAACTCTCTTGGTCTCATTTCTCTCACTGTCCCATCTCCCACTCCAAGACCCCAACTTTCCTTTCAGAGACCCTGTTCCAGTGGCTGCTGGACAGCTATAGCAGAGAACTCCTAAACCTGATAAACAACTGCAGCAATGTAGCTGGATATAAAACTAACTTGAAAAAATCAATGTCCTTCCTCTACTCAATTATAAACAACCTGAGAAAGAAATTAGTGAAACAAAATCCTTCACAATAGTCACAAATAATATAAAATACCTTGGAGTGACTCTAACTAAGCAAGTGAAAAATATATATGACTAAGAGCTTCAAATCTCTGAAGAAAGAAATCAAAGAAAATTTCAGAAGATGGAAAGATCTCTCATGTTCATGAAATGGCAGGATTAATATAGTAAAAATGGCCATCTTGGTGAAAGAAAGCAATCTACAGATTCAATGCAATCCCCATCAAAATTCTAATTCAATTCTTCACAGATTTAGAAAGATCAATTTGCAAATTCATCTGGAATAACAAAAAACCTAGGTTAGAGAAAACTATTCTCAACAATGAAAGAACTTCTGGTGGAGTTACCATCTCTGAACTTAACTTGTACTACAGAGTAATTGTGAAAGAAATGAACCCACATATCTATGGTCACTTTTTTTTTAAGATAGGGATTCTTTGTATAGTCTTGGCTGTCCTGGAACTCAAATGTAGACCAAGCTGGCCTCAAACTTAGAAATCCACTTGATTTTGCCTGTCAAGTTCTAGGGTTAAAGGCATGAGTTGCTACTGTCTGGCTTATCTATGATCACTTGATCTATGACAAAGGAGCTAAAACTACCCAGTGGAAAAAAGACAGCATTTTCTACAAATGGTGCTGGCTCAACTGGAAGTTAGCATGTAGAATACAAAACCATCCATTCTTATCTCCTTGTGCAAAGCTCAAGTCCAAGTGGATCAAGGACATCTACATAAAACCAGATACACTGAAACTAATAGAAAAGAAAGTGGGAAAGAGCCTTGAGGACATGTACACTGGAATTTTTCTGAAGAGAACACGAATAGCTTATGCTCTAAGATAAAGAATTGACAAATGAGACCTCACGAAATTACAAAGCTTCTGTAAGGCAAAGGATACTGTCAATAGGACAAAACAGCAACCAACAAATTGTAGAAAGATCTTTACCAATCCTATATCTGATAGAGGGCTAATATAAAAAATATATAAAAAGAACTGAAAAAGATAGACTCCAGTGAACCAAATAACCCTATTAAAAATGTGGGACATAACTAAACAAAGAATTCTCAACTGACGAATACCAAATGGCTGGGAAGCACCTAAAGAAGTGTTTAACATTCTTAGTCATCAGGGAAATTCAAATGAAAGCAACCCTGAGATTCCACCTCACACCAGTCAGAATGGGTGAGATCAAAAACGCAGGTGACAGCAGGTGCTGGGGAAGTTGTGGAGAAAAGGGAACACTCCTTCATTGCTGGTTTGATTGCAAGCTGGTACAACCACGCTGGAAATAAGTTTGGCGACTCTTCAGAAAATTGGAAATAATACTACATGAGGACCCAGCTATACCACTCCTTCTATATGTAGAAGATATTCCACTATGGTCAAAGCATCCATATTTATAACAGCTGAAAGAACAGAACAGAAACAACAGAAGCTGAAAGAACACAGATGTCCTTCAACAGAGGAATGGATACAGAAATTATGGTACATCTACACAGTGGAGTACTACTCAGCTATTAAAAACAATGAAGTTATGAAATTCTTAGGGAAATAGATGGATCTGGAGGATGATATCATCCTAAGTGAGGTAACCTAATCACAAAAGAACACATATGATATGCACTCACTGATAAGTGGATATTAGCCCAGAAGCTCAGAATACCCAATACACAATCCACAAACCACATGAACTTAAGAAGACAGAAGACAAAAGTGTGGATATTTCCATCATTCTTCAAAGTGGGAACAAAATATACAGGAAAGTAGTTACAGAGACAAAGTATAGAGCAGAGACTGAAGGAATGACAATCCTTAGACTGGCCTATCTGGGGATGCATCCCATATACAATTAACAAACCCAGAAACTATTGTGGATGCCAACAAGTGCTGGCTAACAGGAGCCTGATATAGCTGTCTCCTGAGGGGCTCTGACAGTACCTGACTAATACAGAAGTAGAGGCTCACAGCCATCCATTGGACTGAGCACAGGGTCTCCAGTGAAGGAGCAGGAGAAAGGACCCAAGGAGTTTACAGTCACATAGGAAGAACATAAACTAACCAGTTCCCCCAGAGCTCCCAGGGACTAAATCACTAACCAGAGTGATAATAAGAGTACACATGGTGGGACTCATGGCTCCAGCAGCATATGTATAGTAGAGGATGGCCTAGTTAGTCATCAATGGGAGGAGAGGCCCTTGGCCCTGTGAAGGTACTATGTCCCGGTGTAGGTGAATGTCAGGGCCAGGAAGCAGAAGAGGGTGGGTTGGTAAGTAGTGGGAGGGTATAAGTAATATAGGGTATTTTGGAGGGCAAACCAGGAAGGGGGGTAACGTTTGAAATGTAAACAAAGAAAATAGCCAATAAAAATTAAAAT
>JADRCC010160227.1:0-15461 GCA_019843855.1 Hylomyscus alleni | reverse complement strand
CTCTCTCTCTCTCTCTCTCTCTCTCTCTCTCTCTCCCTCTCCCTCCCTCTCTCTCTCTCTCTCTCTCTCTCTCTCTCTCTCTCTCTGTGTGTGTGTGTGTGTGTGTGTGTGTGTGTGTGTGTATGCGCGTGTGTGTTCTGGATCTATGGATATATGCCATACATGTACAGGTACTCATAAAGGCCAGAAGAGGATTTTGATCCCTCAGCACCTGGTTGTGAACTATCCTGTTGTGGGTGCTCAAAACCAAACTCAGTTCCCATGGAAGAGCAGGGGAGACTCTCAGTGGCTGAGCCATATCAGCATCCCCACAGCCATAGGGCCAGGTAATACTGAATGGAGCACATGTCTTTAGTTACCATTCCTTTCTCAAACCTGAGATCTTTTTACAGCATCTTGATGATTTTTAGCATGCCTGACAATCACCTGCACTTAGAATTCTTTCTTTAAGAGTCTTTGGAATTGATTTTGGGCTATTAATCACCTACCTTAATAAGAAACAATATGAATAAAAGCAGACCCCTCTTTTTCCTGATGTGATATGCTTGATACTACTGCTGCATATGCAAGTATCAGCAGTGAAAAGTGTATACAGGCTAGGGAAACCTTAAAACCTTGCCTTTTAGAAAACAGAATGTGAATGCCAGAGTGGAAAAGTGGTTTTCTCATGAGTCATAATTTAATCAATGGCAAATGATACATGGGACTCCAGTCCCCTAAGCAGCATGGTGACAGACCACCTCTGCCCCTCCCTCTTCTTTGCTCTCTCCTTTCACAGAGAGCTGGTTACTTAAGAAGCCATTGACCAAAAGTCCCTTTGCACATACACAACCCTGAATTGGTGCTGAAGTCACTGGCATATTGCCTTTGTGCTCACAAGTGACCCCACAGTCAGAAACCTGCCACGCTTAGTTTGATATTTGCTTTTTCTGCCTTGAGGTAGTCTATCATTTTTAGGCAAGGATCTCTGAACTTCCATTTTCTGTAGGACTGTTCAGGCAAGGCAGCCAGCCCTCGTTGGAAAAGAAATAATTTCATAAGAAAAAAGTTAATAATAAATCAATAACTAACTATATAATTGATGCATTAAAAGAAAAACACTATGTGTGCTGAGTTGAGTAATGTCAGCTATTTACATTAAGTTCTTCCAAGTACTTCATTAAATTCTGTGGAGATGCGAAAGGAAAAAAATCCATACAAATGTTCTTGTGTTGAAGAACAGTATGAAGGCAAATGCCCCCCCCACATAAACATACACCAAACAGATAAACAAAAACCAGAAAACCAAAAACTACTTGCATTTTGAAACAAGTAACACTTTCTAGCAAAATGACCCAAATATCAGTAATCCTAAGCTTTGTAAGAATAAGAAAATGTGTGAGAAGAGGAACAGACCATAAAGACTGTACAAAAATCACTCCAGAAGGAGAACACCTGCTGTAAGCAGGAACATCCTGAAAACAGACTAGAGCACTAACAACCTGGAAGGCGTTTGATCTGAGTCTGGAGAGGCCATGCTGAGAAGGCAGGAGATCCAGAGGCTCTGTGGCAACCAGGGAGTGGGAACTACCATGCCATGGATACAGAAAGGAAGATGGGGAAACTATAAAACCATAAAGGCAGAGAAGTCAGTCAAACAGAGATAGATGAGATAGATGAATGATGTAGGATATATATATATATATATATGTATCATACATATGACATATATATGACACACATATACATAAAACATATATATGACATATATGACATATATGACAGATAGATAGATAGATAGATAGATAGATAGATAGATAGATAGATAGATAGGCAGGTAGATACATTTATAGTTGTAGATCAATAAGAGTTGGAAACAAATGATAGCAGATAGATGATTGATTGATAGGTGGATGGATGGATTGACATACAGAATTCACTTCTCCCAATATATAGTCTGAAATAGTACATTCTTTGTTACACCGAAAGAGGAGCTCATCAGTGCCCTTTAATAAATGGTGAGAGCTTCCTAGAGCACATGGTATGAAAAATAGAAATGACTATTAACACATAGCAGCTGACAAATACCTCCCTAGCCCACTTCATAACTCCACTTACATGGCTGTAGAGAATAAAAGGAACTCCACTGTAAACCATGAGTCTAGAGACCCAGAAAAACAAACTGAACAGAACATAAGTGTCCCATCAAAAGCCCTCCCATTCCCCAAAAATCAATATTAAAAAGAGTAATTTCTATGATATATGCAGGAATTTAGCTTGCAAAGATAATGGGGTATTGGTTTAATAACTTGACTTTATAGAGAATGCAAGTAGTATTTGCAATGATAGGACTGGCTATTCCTAATGTTTTATTTATATTGGACATCTTTCAGGTCTTTTGTTCTTAAAAGATAAGACACAACTCATAAATCCTCCCAACATCATGATTTTGAGGACCCTAGGCTCATGATAGTCATCCTGTCCTCATAAAACCATCTTATTTCATTAAGCCACAAGGATAGTTCAGAAAGAGCAGTATGGGAAAAGACATTCTGCCATTGTTTTCCTTCATATTCTTTTCATGCTTTGTGGACGTCCATCTCACATTCTGCCTCATGAAAGCTACCTACACATGTGGAGCATGTAGACATTCACTACTAAAATCCCAAACTCCCACATGAATGGAGATTGTTCAATAGGATACCCTAGGCCATTTCATAAGCCCCACATTTCTATATGATATCTGTGTACTTACTAGTTGTTGTGACCAAATACCTAACAAGAAACAATGTATGGGAAAACTGGTTTGTATTTGCTCGTAATTCAAGAAGATAAAGTCAAGAATGATGGAAGGAGACATGGCAGCATGAACTCGAGGCAGTTGGTCATACTGTGTCAGTAATGCAGAAAGTAGATAGGAAGTAGAGCAGGAATATAAAACCTCAAGGCCCTCCAACAGTGACTCACTTCCTCTCTCCAGGCTCTTCCTCCTAAAAGGTCCACTACTTTCCAAAATAGTGCCCACCCACCACCCCCAGCTGGGAAGAAAGTGTTCAAAAACATGAACCTATGGGGGCATATTTTGCATTCAAACCAAAATAGGTGACTTGCTTTCAGTCTGGCAGCAACTGGGAGTCATCACAAGAGACAACATTTTCATTATCCCATCATACAGCATAAAGAAGAGAGAACCCTAAGAGGAATATAGGCAGGTGGCCTCAGGAGTTTGAAATCTTACAGTACAGCAATGTCATTTCAGGACACAGAATGACACTGAGCATGCCTGTGGAACATTACAGAAGCAGCAGCCGATGGAACCCGGGATTTCTGTGGCCAAAGTAAAGGAGAAGTTTTCAGAAAAAGAGTAATAATCACTTATCAGATGTTCAATGGCTAGTAGTGAACATACAGATCTTCTGCAGGCAGTATGGGAACGCCTGCTCAGATCAGAACAGCTCAATTGTAGCTGACCTTACTTAACTTATTATCAGTTTGTTTAGGAGCAGTGGTCTGGGTCTTAGTACTCAGGAATGTCCCATCTTTCTTTTGTTAACCAGTATTGGATGATAGGAATGTCACTCCATATTAACAGCATTGTTGAGGAATTACTTGGAAAGATTAAAGCCTACAACCCACAAGGGTGATGGGGATTAACACCCTTAGAGCTCCATGTTCAATCCAGAGTAATCTATGGCATTCTATGATCTGTATTCACACTGGTATACAATCCCTTTATTAGCATCAGTGCACTTGTGCATACTCTGGAATCACAGACCCATCTCTGGACCTCTTAATCTACTCCTTTTGCATCTGGTATCTAGGGCAAATGGAAAATGCTTGGGGCTATAACTGCTGGCTCTGGAAGTTGGAACAGTGGGTAATGGCTCATTCTAACTTCCATGAAAAATCAAGACTGTTTTGTGTTAACTCTGCATGTGTGGGGAAGGGAGCATAAGATTGTGTCCTTTGTCATTGCTGTCAATGACAGACAAGGTATGGTCAATCTCTTCATGAAATGAATGAAACATGATACTACACTAATGGGAATTTGGGTAGAAATGATGACTGTGCCAAAGTCTCATCCCATGTTTCTCAGAAGCATTATAACTTATGTATAATAGCCATATTTACTTCAGTAAGACAAAACTACTCAATGTCAATGGAAGCCACTAATTTACCTAATCAATCAATCAACCAATCCATTAATCAATCTCCCACATGGGTAGTTAAGTAACACAACCTGTCATGTTTCTCCAAGCAGTTTTGGAATCCAATCAGTGTGTCGGAGATCCTGTGTTCAAACTGTAGCACCCCAAAGGAACAGAAGGGAGAAGGTCAAAGGTGTGGGGCTTGGGATTCAAAGGAAACACTGAGGCAGATTTCCTTTGGAGTAAGACATTCATTAGAAGAGATATTAGTACTATGATGTGCAGGTAAATAGCAGCATGCCAGGCCATCTGAGGAAAGTTCAGGCCCCTGAGGCAGAATAGGGGGTCCTTTCTTAGAAGTTTCAGAGTGAAAAGAAGCCCTTTGCCACATGATAAATGGAGAGCCCATAGAATCTGTTGTAATCAGACTGACTCTAATTTCAGCAAAATATTGGGTGAAGAAAATGTCTGCCAGCCTAGGGTCAGTATGAAGAATTTGCTCTGAGGATGGGGAAAGACACCTGCAAATAGCCATAATCTGAGGAGGGACTGCTCCAGGACCCCTCAGGAGGGAAGAGAAAAGGCAGGAATCACCTGCATGAGAATGCTTGAGTGATATAAGGCTTACATACCTTAACATAATTCTTGGAGAGGTATCTCAACTTGGAGCTTTTTTTTTCCTTTAAAAGCTAGTATCTGAGTGTGAGTTCATGTTTGTTTGTGTGTTTGTGTGCACGCGCATTTGTGTACACAACTAAAGATGTATTAATATCATATTATTGCCACTTATGTTCACTCCAGAATAGATAGATATTGATCCTTATTGGGTCTATCAATAGCTTATCAAACTAATTTCTTGTCTTCTTGTCTAAAGCAGAGAAGGGGGTGAGAAACAGACAAAAGCAGAGAGAGAAAGACAAAGAAATAATGCTGAGTTGTGGAAAATATGGATAGAACATGTGACTGAGGGTTGAGCTGAGGGCAGCTAATGGTGACAAAATGCTTGCCTAGCAGTCTTAGTTCCTGGGACCAGAAGGAAATTGGAAGGGAGTGGAGCAAGTGCATAGGGAAAAGGCAAGGTGGACTTGTAAGTATATTGACAGTTTGCCCTTTACTTGTCTGGTTATCAATTCAATTATCCTAAGTCTGAAACATTTTTGGACCCTTGGGAAAATTAGCTCTATGATCATCTTAGAGATTTCAGCTAAAGCTAAAGCAATGGGCATGATCATACTTAGATATAAACTAAGTGTTTATGGATGAAATGAGTGAGTCATGTCTTAATCTGACAGTCATCACATAAAGAGAAACAAGTGTAGATAAAACATTTGTAGATAAAATCCTATATCAGAAATTGCAGAGCATAGTGTCATGACAGGAGTACTCATTGCTTTGTTCTTTATTGTAGGCCACATTTATTACTCTGTAAAGTGAATGTGTTGGAAAAATTTCCAAGGTAATATCAATACTTATTGAGATGGAAATGCTATCACACATTAGGCAGCTGATCTTGGTCACGTGACACACAAACTACTTTCTATGTCCATTTGTGCTGAGAGTCTGGAAGACATTTTGTCAACCCCAGTTCCTCCTTTCTAGCTATTTGATATTCTATTTTGGTTGAAGTGACAATATTTGTCCCACCCATTATGAATTCACACATGGAGTATATAAATATATATTTATACAAATTCTGAACTATTTGTTCTATTTTTCATTCTCAGATATGCTGGAAAGCTCCATGTAAGTCATTTCAACATAGATCGGAGTCAACCTTGAGCAACACTTCCTCCAAGGAATAGTCTCAGTACAAAGAGCCAAAATGAAACTGGAAGACTTGGTTATAAAGTGTGAATTACATACTTGCATCTGTTCTTTCTCATCATCATCAACTTCCTATTTAAATTTTTATCGTACCTGCCAGTTATAAATATCAAGTTCCAACCAAATGTACAAGATTAAAACATCAAGGTCTAGAAATGTAAGAAACCACCAGGCCAAGAAACTAGAAAGTGTGTATGTGTGTGTGTTTCAAAATTTAGCAACTTGTGAATTTCCATTATTCTGTTCTTTCCACAACCCTCCAGTCTGATAGGAATTGCAAACAGACCTGTAAGGTCTAAAGTTCCCTCAGGGAAATGAATTACAAAATAGAATACAGACGCCTCTGTAATAAAAACATAAAAAAATGAGTTGTGTTTACAAGTAGCTGAGAAGTGATACCTGGTGTGATTTCTATACTTATTTTTGTTGTTTTTGTGACTCTCTCTGTCTCTGTCTCTGTCTCTGTCTCTGTCTCTGTCTCTCTCTGTGTATGTGTGTGTCTGTCTGTCTGTCTGTCTCTCACTGTCCCTGTGTAGTCTGTGCTCTCTGTATCTTTCCCTATCTCTGACTTTCTGTCTCTCTCTCTCTTGCCTTCCTAAGTTCTCCACAAGGGCATACCAACAGAATGAATACAAATATCTTGCCCTGAATAGAGGACAAGGGATAAGGATGCAGCTGGTTTGATGGAGTGCTTTCCTAACAAGAATGAGACTTGTGTTTCATTTCCCAGTGTTGCACAAAACTTGATATGATAGTACACACTTGTAAGCCTAGCACATAGGGGGCAAAAAGGGGAAACCAGAACTTTAAGGGCATTGTTGGCTACATAAAAGCACTCAGGCAATCATCAAATATTGATTTTTTTAATTGCTAGATAATAATACAATAGAATTTCCCCTTTACTTGGTGCATATTAACTTTCATTCTTGGTAGCTATATTGTAATTTTTCAAAGGGTCAAAATATATGAAAATATCAGCAGATGTCAAAGAACAGCCTGGACTCTGAAAATTTACTACATTGAAGATGCAACATGAAACCCATGGGTATCTTTGCAGATGAATATTCCAGTCACCAGAGAAGAGTATTTACTGCTTGTTGGGTGCAGTGGCCCACCTGAGTTTCTACCACTCAGAGGATCTTGAGTTTAAGGGCAACCTGGGCAACACACTTTCTATCATGTATTGTATGTGTATTGGTTTCTTCACTTTAATTACAATTGCATCAAAATCAAATAAAAATTTTCTGGCCTTTGTGATAATTTTGTAACAATACACAGCCAGGTGTATACTTCCCATTAAAAATTAATATTTGCTGAAATTTAAATGTGCCATATGCTGTGTTCATTACACAATACTGGGAAGGGAAAATAAAAGGCAAGCCATTTCTGGTCCCAAGTGGCCCCCTTCTTCAGAGTCAGATTTAACTTCTAATTTGATTGCAACTCTGTGGAAATTAGCACCTAGCGTGGCTCAGACCCCAGACAGACCTAAGTCCCAGAGGCACCTGGAGCTCTATGACAAGACTGCCTTTGTAATAACAATAAGGCAGGGATGCAGACAGGGCACACTGACTCAACACACAGAAAGAACAGTCTGCGCACTTCAAAGGGAGCAGCATTTACACTCTGGGACATAGCCAGGTTTGTTCTAGAACAGGTTTTAGTTCTACCCAGTTTAAACTTTATCCCATGGGTTCTCCTCCATGTCTTCCTCCCTGCATATTTCCCTTCTTCTGTGTTTACTTTATTTTCTTGGGGCTGAACTGAAGTGTCCCATAAAAGCCAGTCCTGCGCTGAACTCTACAAGCTGGCTGACTGCTTACAAACGTCTGATTGTGCAGAGTGCAAATACTGCAGGTTGGCAGACCAAATTATCTTAATCTGGTTTTAATTCCCTTAATAGACATCTATCATTTGCCTCTATCTAACTTTACACTCTTGCTAATTTGGACAATCTTTTCATATGTATTGACTTAGCTTCCACCAACCCAAAAGCAAATAATGTCATGGGATAGCATCTGAAACCTAAACATAGGTCTCCTCTCTCTTCTGTAACTCACCTACTTCTGTGCCCCACCAACATGCTGGGTAAAGGCTTTGGTTTGTGGTTCACTGTCATTGTTCTAGAATTCTGAATGTTCATTCAACTACTGCATGAGTGACATCTGTACTTGTATGACCTAGCACCAGTAGGCAGAGACATGAAGGTCCCTGGGGCTTGCTGGCCAGTCAGTCTAGCTAATAGGTAAGTCCGTTGTTTAGAAAGATCTTGTCTCACTGAAGGAAGAGGAGAGTGATAGAAGATTCTTCATGTCAATCTATAGATTCCACATACATACACATGCCCACACATGCACAGCCACACACACACACACACACACACACACACACACACACACACACACACTAAAAAAAGAAACCTAAGCAAGAATTCTGTGCCTATGATGTGACCAAATGCAGCATGAATAGGCCTGCGAACCCTTAGCTACTCATTTGCATGTTAGCCCAAGGAGAATTAGAAAACTCTTGGCCACCACTCACCAGCCCAGCCAGAGGTCTGCATGCTTTGCAACAGCTTCTCACAAAGTGGAGTTTGCCCAGAGGTTTAGTATAAGAGACTGGAGGCAGATCATATCTCCCCTTCCATGCCTTGCTTCTCTCTATGATCCCCACCTATAGGGTACTCAGAACTTTGGACATCGTCCAGTCATGAGGTGTCAAATGTATATGACTTGAGAAGCATAGGCCTGAGGCTCAGAGTTCACTTGCCTTTCAAAAGAGGGAGGAGGGCCTGTCTGGATTACAGAGATAATCACCCAGCCCTCAATCTCCTTCCTTTTCATTTTAATTCTAAGACATGGTTCTACATAATTGGTTCCATGATATAATTAGTCTCAGTGATTGATTTGATTAGTTTCTAATCCCACTCCTTTCTTCTTTTTCTTTTTGGAATTAGGCAAGATAAGACAATAAAATCCCCTCTTTGCGCATCTCTAATCCCAGCTTGAGAGGCATTAACAGTTTGGCACATATCTTTGTATGCTTTTTGTCTATGATTTTAAATGTGTTACATGGATAATAAAAATACACAGTATAACCAAACTTTATTTCAAGCTGTGAGATCAGAGTTCATATTAATTATAATTACATAAAATTAAAAGATCTGCTTATTGGACACACTAGGCAGATTCAGACACTCAGGGGTTTTGTAACTCTGGTCCACTATATCAGAGAACATAGAGCAGAAACAATTTGTCCAGGTTAGTGAGTTCTGATGGACATCAAGAAATACAAGAAGCACAGACCATCTCCCGGTCACAGCGAGTAGACTGAAGCATTTTGCTCTTGCAGGGGTCATTTTTGAATTCTGGTCTTTTCTAATGCCAGTCATATGCAATAAAACAGTTGTACCTAGCAAATCATCCACGTCAGTGATCTGTACTGGCACACTGATAATCCAGTCTGGGATCATTTAATGTATAACATACATTCAGTATTCTCAAGTTCCAGTGGGTTATTTGGACATAGCATCATTAAAAGCAGGTGCATCTGTCCTAATTATCAATGAATTAGAACATTATCCTTTCACCTGAATACCACTGTACTGACATAAACAAGGCAGGGGTTTATCGCAATGCATGGTGGCTGCAGATACTACAAGTGCCTGGGCTGCATATTCTGACTCAGGTCTGAAATCTAGGAGCCAAAGCACTTATGATAGAGTCTGTAATCTCTACAGCTAGGCACAAGTGACAGTTTGTCATCCTGTATGGATTCAACTAGGCATGAGGCACAGACAATAGATGCTTTCTGGTTAGTTCCTTGAAAGGACCTCATTCCAGCAAGAAAGAGATTTCAGAGATCTACTCAAACATTTTCCTCATAAATTTCTGCAATGTACACAAATAAGTGTGTGTGTGTGTGTGTGTGTGTGTGTGTGTGTGTGTGTGTGCGTGCGTGTGTACATGTGTTTGTTGCAAGGTAAAGAGGCTCTGGAATTTTTCAGTTGTCTTCCTACAACAATATCAAGAGTTAACATAACTTGGTATGGCACCAAAAGTCCAATTCTTTGTGATTTAGAGCTGGAATATGAACAAGGAATCTGAAAGCTAAAGAGGATTTAAAGGTCAAAAAACATATGGTGATACATCTAGTGTCTAAAAAGCTAATTACAGATCCACTAAAAATGGTCAGGTCATAGAACACTAAACACATGCATACATACTCACATGAACACACACATATTCATGCATGTACACACTTATCACACATATACACATACATTCATACACATACATGAACACATCTATACACAATGTAAACATATTCACTCACATGCAGTTGCAATTATACATGTATATTCAACCATAACACAGTTCAAATATGAATACAAATGCTCACACATGCAAACAAAGAAATGTATATATATGCTTAGATATATCTACATACATACCCATAGACATATAAACATAAACACTGATATACTCATACATATATAGATATCTCCCACACATATCACATGAAACCACCCGCCCACATCAATGGAAGACACACATGAATATCTGAACCCACACACAACCACAATTTATATTCTCAAACACATATGCATATGCTCTAAAGCATCTGATTGTCCACACACTGATGTGTACACAAAGACCCTTATATCTGTACACATATGTACAGACCCACACATAGAACTTTTGTCTTGTGTTCTTACCACCCAAAACCCAGAAACTAGGTTGCTGCATAAATAAATCATTTGGATAGCTCTGTCTGAGTACAATTGATCACATCTCTGCACCGGGGTCAGGCATAGTATATCTATAGCCTGGCCTGACCTATGTTCGTATATAAAATATATTAAAGAAAGCTTCCCAACAGCCTGCCTTGTCTGAGAGGCTTGTAGCCTATCAATCATTCATTCCTGTTCACCCACACCAGCCTCAACCACAAGCTGTAAGCCTGGGGAAGTTATAGGCCCTCAGGGGAAGACTCTCTCAGGGAAGCCAGAATCCCCATCCCAGACAACATGCAGCAACTCCTAGTTTTTCTTGGTGTTCATTGGGAACTTGCTAGAAGACCAGCAAGAGACAAGTAACTCAGTACTGCTAACTCGGTGACCTAATATGAGTAGACAATCTCTTCTGAAACCTGCAGAGAACACTGAAGATCCACAAGGGACAAGAGCAGAGAGCATGAGAACATTGTGTCTTCCGAGACACCAAGAGTCCATATGCCTATTACTAATAACTCTGTAAGGGCCTTGTCTCTGAACACAGCCCCATTCCAGTGTACTTCAGATGAAAACTTGAATGTAAGGTTTTAGGGGAGGGAGAGAGGTTATAGGAGGTCTTTTCCAGCCCCAGTGATATGCTTTTCCTGTCACTAATCACTTGGCTCTGTCACAGACCTCAGTTTTATTACTGAAGATGAGGCATATTACCTCTGTTCATTTTAATTTCAATGTAGGCAAAGTAGATTTCTGGCCTGAGGGGGCAGTGCAGAAGGATTGAGCCCATGTGATTAGGTGTTTCTTTTGTCTCTTAAGCACACCTCCCTCATACTCAGAACTTCATCTGTTTCCTTCCAGTGAGGCTCTTCTGACTTAGATAAGAGATGAACCTCTTCCCTTACATTCAAAAAGTACTTCTGTAGGTAGTTTCTTTCCACTACAAGATTTATCACATCTACAAATATTTCTTAGAAGACCAGAGAGAGAATCTACAACTGAGTAACCAGACTCAACTGTTCAAGTCAGTTTTGGAACACAAAGCATTTATAGACAGTGTTCAATTGACTAGGTGTGGTTGCATTCCCATACAGATTTATGATAAAATAGGGTTTGGACAGCTTTGGGCCCAGAGTTCATAGTAAAAGAGACTATGACTTAGGATATTGCTTGTGTTGTTTGGTGTGTACTTTTAATTGCTACTAGGCATGGCTGGGTTTAATGAAGAGATGAAATATATCTAGGTATGGAGATGTGAATGGTGCCAATACTCATTTCAAATATTGGATACTAGTGACTATTTTAAAGTGGATTTTCTTTTATTTCTGTTCCTTCTTTATTTTATTTTTTGGTTGACAATACTGCCTCCAGCTCTGCTTTCTAATTTCTTTCCTCTTTAAAAGTTCTGTCAACCTTCCCAAGAATAAAGTCATTCCTTTAAAAACACCCATCTCATAAACAGCTTTATCCACAGGCAAGAGAAAAATGAGAGGAGGCCATGAAATCCACCTCCAAATATCAAACTTATGAGAAATAAATCTGAAGTCTGGTTTCAAATCACTCCAAACACATCATCCTCAAAGCTAAGGGGACTGTGGGCTTGAGCTTGTCCTGTGTTATCAGAGAATGTGAAGAGAGTGGGATACAGAAGACAAAGTAGCATCGCAAATTAGAGGCAACAGCCATCAGAGGATTTACTAACAGCTGTGTATTTGTCCTGAAATAAAGGCTTCCAGTTAAATGAGAAGAGTCCTTCTTCAAGATAAAATATCACTAGTTCATTTGGTTTTTTGTGTGTATGTTATTTGTTCCCTCTTAGTTTTATTATTTTGAGACAGGGTCTCATAATTGCTGGGCTGGCCATAAACCTAATATGTCACTGGAGATAACCTTGAACTACTGATGACTGAAACTACTCTCTCTACTGTATAAGTGCTAGACAATGGGCTAAACCTGTGAAATATTATTCAGACCAATTAAATCCTTTCCCTCATAAGAGTTGCCATGGCCATGTTATATCTTCAAAGCAGTAGAAACAGTAACTAAGACACTAGGTGTGTTGTGAAGGAAGCAACCCAAATTTCCATAAACCCAAGTATGGTCTGGAAGACAGTGCACTGTCAGCTATCACCAGAGACAGAAAACTCACGCAAGATTCCTGAGAACATGAGTGAACTATAGTGCCACCCAGCACCATTGACTGGGAGAACCTATGAGGCCCTGCTGTGGCACACCCATGCAATGTTTCACACTTTACAACTTTGAACTATGGCTATTGAGGTAGGTATAAGTCAATAGAAAGTAATCAGAAAAAGTTGATAGTATAACACAGCTAAAAGAAAACTGTAGAGTCACTCCAAGACAGTGCACAGCATGTCCAAATTTCCTTCTCCGCCTGACATTCTGCCATGTTCAGGGGTATGATTATTGGAAGAAGCACATCCTTATTTAAGGTTAAAGAAACAGACACCCAGGTATAAGTCTTGGGGATTAATTCACCAAAGGTCATGAAGGCAATGTGCCAGAAAAGAGAAGGCAAATGGACAACACTCCACCTACCAAAGTGCCCTACAACAAGGAGATCATGGGAGATTGGGTAGGAAGACAAACACATCTGTGTGTGCTGAAACTCTACAAATGATCACTCCTAAATTTGCAATGAGATAAGCATGATTCATAATTTGATAATAAATAACTGCTTTCTGAATAAACAGAAACAAACACCTCCAGTGACACCTCTAAATGACTTAATACAATGCCCATGCTCTTTAAACATATCTTTACTATGATCCCTTTTATTATTTTTATATTTTGATAGTGTTTTATTATGAATAAAAACCTTAGCCCCAGTTTACTACATATCTCTTTATTTTAATTATTTTTTCATCAATTAATTTATTTAGTGTTGAGAGTAAAGCCCGGAGCCTCAGTCAAGCTAAGTAGATATTCCACCTTGAAGCTGTATCACAGCCCTAGTTCAAACTCAATTTTGGTTAATGGCAGAGCTTTCCATTCTGAATTTGTATAAAAAGCCATAAATTGATGAATCTGACTAAGCAACTTAGGAGCTTCACGTACTCCATTCTGACCTGCTGACAAGTTTTCTTCCTATAGTCCCCTCAATGAGATATCCCAGCTTTCTCCCATCATTTATCAGCCATTTAGTATTGTGAGATTTGAGGTTTTACACTTCAACAATGCTGTATGGCTTGGCACTTTGCTTAGAATGTTTGTGGGTAGCTTTTTAAACACAGCTGGTGAAACTGTCTGACTTAAGGAGACAAATAAAGAGGTGGGAAGGTGGCTCAGTAAGGGATGAAGAGGTGAGGTCAAATCCCCAGAATCTACATAAAACAAACATATACCACCATATGCATACACTGCATAGACATATAGGTGAATAAAGAACATATTGCTTCATTGGGGTTAATAGGAGAGTATGAGATTACACGTACAGGTACCTGCCTCTCTCAGAACATGGCAGATAAGCATCCAGTCATTCAGGCTCAGTGGGGTCATTTACCAGCAACTTCAGAGAGCTCTGAGCCTGAGAGTCCTCCTCTGGACATAGATCATATGATTACATCCTAGCCAATCCCCCCACACACTCAGAGAGTGTAGCTAATCGGTCAAAGTAGAGCTAAAGAGCCAATTCCGTAGCTAGGCAATAAATCAGCTCCCTGAAAGCACGAGAAGAGAGTGAACCCTAAGAAAAACATTGTTGCAGCCAGAGAGAGAGAGAGAGAAAATGGATGCTGGGTGGATGAAAAGAACAGCTGCCTTGTGGAAGAGGCCCCAACAGCAGCAGAACAGGTCGGTTAACACATCTGCCTTCAAAATCAGCAACTGATGTGAACTAAATTGACATTTCTAGGGAGCCACCTAACATTTTTAAAATAGACTCTGACATTATGCTCCCCAACATGATAACTACTTACCACTCATGACTGTTCAAATTCTAAATGTTTGAAATAAGATGAAGCACATAGTCCCATTTCTGTCTTATACTCTCTAGAATGGAGGAACCCAGCAAATCCAACATGATTCTCAGCCACCTTGCTGGATGCTAAAGATATGGCACATATGCTACGTGAAAAGTTTCCACTGAACAGCAGTGTTCAAGAACCTTGTCCTAGCTGGGCGGTGGTGGCACACGCCTTTAATCCCAGCACTTGGGAGGCAGAGGCAGGGGGATTTCTGAGTTAGAGGCCAGCCTGGTCTACACAGTGAGCTCCAGGACAGCCAGAGCTGCACAGAGAAACCCTGTTTGAAAAAAAAAAAAAAAAAAAAAAAGAACTTTGTTCTTTTCCATTTCCAATCTTTGTATTTAAAGAACATTTGACTCCATTAAGAATGAGCCCATAGGCTATCAAGACTGTGATAACACTTACAGTTTAAAAATGAACCAGGGAGTTGGCTCAGTTGGTAAACTGTTGACACACAAGCATCAGAGTACCATTTCCAGCTCCTATGTAAAAAGTCAAGTGCTTGTAGGAGCTGTATATCTGCAAAGCCTACACTGGAGAAAGAGAAAAGAGGATCCCTGAAGTTTAATGTCCAGAAATACTATCCTGCTGATGAGCTTCATACAATTGAGGGACCTTGTCTCAAAGCATATGATAGAGAAATTATTAAAGAGGAAACCCAAAGTTAACCTCTAGCCCCCACATGCCTGTATACATGTATGTATGTACACACACACACACACACACACACACACACACTGAGAGAGAGAGAGAGAGAAAGAGAGAGAGAGAGAGAGAGAGAGAGAGAGGGAGGAG